>PVIJ01002373.1:0-162905 GCA_004024925.1 Scalopus aquaticus
TACAGACTTTATTAGGTTAAAAATTATTTTCAAGAAAAATAACTTCCCCTGAAGAGTGAAGAATAATACAAAGCCTACCATATTTTGCTCATCAGAGATATAAATAAGAAACACTGCTGCTGTGAGAGACATTTTTAATTACAATGTAAACAATTTGTATAAATAACATTTAACAATTTATTATTTATAGATTGTTTTAATTAAAATTTTTAATAATGCCTTCCTTTTACTGGAACTACTCATAATATCATAGGCTAGCGGATTTTCTGATGAATTAGATGTTAAATTGGCTAATATTTTGTATGTCATGGTTCTTTGAATTGCTGTGCTGAACCGGGCACAGTGCCTTTTGGAGTTCTCTGCCACCAAAAAGGCTACACTTAGGAATATATGTTTTCTAATATAAAGTTTGCATTTATTCAATGTTTAATATGTAAGGTGCTAGGTGCTAAACGAGAGTGTTATATGTGCTATACTTGATGGTATAAATATGAAAATTAAAAGAAGGAGTTATCATTTCTTATCTGGGGGATTAAAAAAAGGCGTCGTGGACATTACATTTGAGTAGGTCCTCATGTGACGGTTAAGAGCTAAGCAGAGAAGAATAGGGTAAGTAAGGACATAAAGCATAGAAGGCATTCAGAGAAACATTAGTGTCAAGACCCAAGACACAGGTTATAGGATGCGTTGTAAGCTGAGGTGACTAGAGAAACTGTCCAGAGAGATCTGGGATACAGAGAAGTGCCTTAGCAGAGCCGATAAGGTGGGGATGCAGAGTTAGAGGTAGATGTGATAGATACTAAATAATAGACAGGAAAGGAAATGAAAATAATCCAGGATGATTTAAGTTTATAGCCTGGTGATTGGGTGAATTATAAAAAGTAGGGAAAACATGACAGGCAGTTTTAAGATAAGAAATAATGATTTTGGGTTTAGACATGTTAATTTTGAGGTGTTGGCAGGACTTCCAACAGTGATCCAATGCCAAAAGACAAGCATTTGGAGAGCTGGGAAGTAGAGATGCATGGTTAAAAGACAGCTGAATTGTGGATTTAGATGGGGCTGTTGAGGGATGGATACAAAGAGGGAAGATGAGCGCTGAGCACCATCTATATTTTATTCATTCTTTCCAGATTCATTGATCGTTTTTAATGTGACTGCCACTGATTTAGGCACTGAGGATGCACCAGTTAACAAAACAGACAAAATTTCCTGCCCTTTGGAGATTACATTTTATCATTTGAGAAGGAATCTGAGCCAGAAAGTTCTGTGTAATATCATACAAATCAAATATGAGTACTAGGTCAAAGAACCAGCGTTAAATAATATAAACATAAGTCTGAAGTCTGAGAAGGGACCATTGGATGTGATGACACAGTGGTCATTAATGACTCAAGGTGGGAGAGGTGACTAGAACGTTAGGGTAGAAGTGAGAGGAGGGTGAGCAAGCCGAGGGAATGAGCTATAGACTATTCTTTTTACTCCTTGGCTACAATTGCACATGAGCTGCTTTTTCAGAAAGGCGGATAGAAATAGACAAAGGAATAATAAAGGAATAGGAGCATCCTAGTGGACAGAGGTGTGAGGATAATGGTCAGGGAAGAAGGAAGGCCTGAAGATTCTTCCAGAGGTTAGTGAGTACAGGAATGTATGAAGCTTCTCCATTCTTGTCATGACAGAAACACCATAAATGGTTTATGCTCCCACCCAAAACAACAGACTCCACAAAATATCTATGAAACAGGTTTTAAGAAAGTGAAATCCCTGAGAGATGAGAAACATCTTTGAGAGATGAGGAACAAATGAGATGAGACTGTAATTGCTCTCAGCTTACTGCCTTTGAGTTTCCAGGCCATCGCACAGTTCCAGAGGGAACTGAGGAACTGAGTTTGGACTTAGTATACTATCGGCATTGATGGAGCTTAGTGTCAGAGTGAACAAGGCAGATGGAGTTCATAGGAACTTGTGCCAGAGAGGAGGGATTTATATAGAGAAGAATCCCCAGAGCTCTGCAGATGGTACTACCTTCTGTATGTAGGAAAGTACTCCATGCCTGCACTGAGGAAACTACTCGAGGCTAGAACATGAGTCATTTGAAAAGGGCTAGAGGGAACAGTGCCTGGTGTTCACCCAGGGATGAGGTTTATGCCCTTTCCCACCAACTAGAGTGGAAAAGTCATAATTCACATGGTAGCAGTAGAGTCCTCAGGAAAAGTCTTGCCTCTGGAACCATCTCTAAGCTTAGAATCCCTAAGCCTAAGCTTGATAAAAACATGGAGGGCTCAAACAGTTTCTTAATTTAATGCATCCCAAAACAAAATTCTGTACAGTATAGAAAGCAAAATTTACCACACTTAACAAGGTGAAACTTACAATGTCTGATATTCTATCAAAGATTTCCAGGCATGCAAAGAGGTACAAAAACATGATTCATAATGATAATAATAATAAATTGAAACTGACTTAGAACCAACTCAGATTGAATTAAACAAAGAAGGACATTAAAACTGTTATTGTAACTGAATTCTGTTTATAAAGTTGAAACATGGAAGTTTTTTTTTTTCGAAATCTGTATAAAATGGTGAATACCGTAATATCTGAGATGAAATATGCGTTAGATAGGATTAATTGCAAATTTGACATTGCAGGGAAAAAAAGATTAATAACCTTGAAGGCACCAGCCTTAGAAACTCTAAAATAAAGGAAGAAACAAAAGAAAACACAAAGATCATCAGTGAGCTGTGGGACAACTTCAACTCACCTAACATTAGTAACTGGAGTTGATGAAGTTGGGAGTGGAGAAAAGGACTGAAAAAATATTTGAAGAAATCATGGCTTAAACATTTCAAAGTTGAAGGAAGCTATAAACAGATCTAAGAAATTCACTGAATCCAAAACACAAGAGACATGAACAGAACACCAAGGCACATCATAATAAAATTGCTCAAAATCAGTGATAGTGTTGATTAATTCTGTGTGTCAACTTGGCTGAGCCATGGTACCCAGATACGTGGTAAAACATCACTTTGGATGTCTCTGTGATGGGAAGTTCCTATATATTTTTGGATCGCATTATAAGGAGGGAAAACTTATCCTTGGTGGCACTGATAAGGGAAGAAAATCTCTATTTCCTAGTGGAAGGTAGAGGGAGTGTGCAAAAAAATGTTGAAACCTACAGAAGACTTCTTAACAAAGCTGCGGCTACATGTGATTCAGTGAAAACTTCAAGACAGAGCTAAATATGAAAGGCATGAGGTAAGTGCATAAATAAGAATGGGTAGATGCTTTTTTTTGTTGAGTCCACGTGTGCATTGTAGCTCATGAAGGTGGGCAAGAGATTGGTGGAACAAGCTAGTGATGACCGAGGAGAGGCAGGCTGTTTAAGTTATCAGAAGACTCACAAAAACCAGTCATTGCTAAAGCAGAAGATGGGCACTGCTGGCGTGTTCAACTTACTTTCACGTTTTGCTTATTTGTAGCAGGCATGTGTAAATGCACATAAATGATGAACAAAGGAGGTGGAAGGAAAGTACTAAAATAAATGACAAAGCCCAAAGGCAAGAACAGTTAACTTGGGGAAGAAATGAGAAGTCAGAAAGCTATGCATGCATGTGAAAATTCAATGTTCAAGGTGTAGAATAGCTGCAGGTGTCCTAAGGAGGATAATTGACAAAGGAAAAGATCAGGAGACATAGTGATACAAAAATTTAGAAATTACTGGAAAGCTAAAATTAGCAAGACAAATAGAAGGAAACAATACTATTGGAGAATCTCTGTATCACATATTACAGAGAAGAATTTATGGCTGTCCTATTTAGACAATTCAGTCACGTTTATAAACAGTACCTAGAATCTTAGCGATAAATTAAGCTAAGTCCACAAAGAGATAATTCATAAAAAGAATAAATTGTGAACACATATATGACGTTTCAGCTTCACCAGATGTTCATCTTTACTAGAAATTCAATTTGACTAGTGAATTTCATTCTTAAATTTACCAAAATGTGTTTTATGATAAGAGACATAATGATAGTATAAATGTGGTGGCTTTGGTATGTGCCTGCATTGATGGTGGCGTTGCGATTGGTGGTGTCCCTTTTCTTCAGAAGTAATTATTAATATAGATCAAAAGTTCTGAAATAGTCATATCCCTTGATCTAGATTGTGCCACTGAGAATTTTTTCAAACATGTAATTTTTAAGAAACTATATGTACAAAGCAATGTCTTGCAACAATTTGTATAACAATATAATTTACTTGAATTCTAATAAGAAAGTTTGTTAATTAAATTATGGCACCTCAAGTGAAAATTAGTATAGATTGGAAAATATACACAGTCTTCTGTTGAAGAAAATTCAGTTTACATTCATTTGTAAAGGTAAGCCATGCAGACTTTTTTTAATTAAAAATTTTAAAAAGCACATAAAAATAAAGTGCTTTGTATGACAGAATTGTGTGAAATTTTAGTCTTTTAAATTATTTCTCTAAGTCGATTAAAAATGAAATATTTGTTGGAAGAGTTGTAAACAGTTGAAAAAGAATATCTTGAGAATTGATTTCTTAAGATGAACACATATTCCAAGAAGAGTATGTCTACCCAGTTTCAGCAGGGCCAGAATGTGTCCCTTTTCTCCAGAAGGAAAGGGAATGCATACTTAATTGGATGGATTGTTACCTTCAACAATTTTTTTTATCTGTGACATAATTTTAAAAAGATCACTAAAATGTCAATATTTAAAGGCCCTAAGATTTCCTCCAGAGAGTAGATCCTGTGGGTAGAGAAAGAAACAGGATAGGATGCACCTTGATCTAGAAACAAGAGTGAACTCCCTCCTGGAATGAATTTCTTGACTGTTATACTGGTCAACAAATTTTTACAAAAGTCATGTTACTGAAATAAGATTAGTCATTTCCTATCAATTTGTATGTGCTCAACACGAATATGACAGTCAAATCCTAATTTTGGCTCTAGTTTTTTTTGTAATCTGCAGTAAATTGATGTTTACATCACAAAATGCATGACAAAAGTAATAGGCCTATGTTTAATACCTGTAAAAAATCAAGTCATAGATTACTTCTTAGATTTCTTCGGTTGTCTCTTGTACAGCTGTTCAGGAGCATCTCTGGGGAGTGCCCAGCAGTAGTCAGCCAGCACTGTAGTGGGCCATTTTCCCTGGTATCTTTGTTCCACTCATGGGATATCTTGAGGACAACGTTTGCCATGTTCATCACTAACCATACCACAGTTTTCAGGGAAGAAATCCAGATGGGAATGAAGGAAGTGGATCATATTGCAGCCAAGTTTCTGATGCTGCATCAACATGTTTTCTACAGTTCTTTGTAGTTTTCTGCCCTAAAATTCCCAAGAAAGTTTGTAGACACTTGGCAAAAAGCATTCCATGCTTGTTTTGCATCACCCTGCAGCAAGTTGTTGAACCGGTCATCTTTGAAGAGCTCTCGAATCTGAGGACCCACAAAAACTCCCTCTTTAATCTTTGCTTCGCTGAGTCGAGGAAATTTTTCATGAAGCTATCGGACAGCTGGCGAGGTCCAGTCCATGGCTTTCATGAAATTCTTCATCAAACCTAGTTTGATATGACGGGGTGGTAGCAGAATTTTGTGAGCCTCGACGAGAGCTGGGTGCTGGATATTCTTCTCTCCAACTGCTACATTTTGTCTGTGAGTCTGTTCCTTCTACAAGCAGTGCAGCTCACTTGCTCGGCGATCCCACTCACATAAGAAACACATGTATTTTGCACTTTTTTTTTAAAGATTTATTTATTTATACATACAAGAGACAGAGTAGGGAGCAGAACAGGCAGATCAGAAATACACTGCTCAGGGGAGCAGCGGGCAAGGCAGGAGAAGTCTGCCGCACCATGTGGGATTCTCCCCAGCTGGGCATTGAACTCGCATCACTGCTACCGACAGCTCCACAGCGCAACGCCTAATCGCTGCACCACCAGGGAGGCCCCAGAAACACATGTATTTTGTATATCCCTGCTGCAGTCCCATTAAAAAGGCAACTAACTTCAAGTCACCACAGACGTGCCAGCTGTGCTTGTTATACTCAATGGAATTCAGTAGCTGCTTTAAGTTATTGTATGTCTCTTTCATGTGGACAGCATGCGCTACTGGAATAGATGGAAGACCATTGTGCAAAAGCACAGCCTTAAGACTCAGTGTTGAAGAGTCTAGAAATAGAGTCCATTTTGTGGATCATGCGTGATTTCTAAGTCATCTATTAGGCCCTCAATATTGGAACAGAATACCAGAGTACTTTCCTTTCTGAAGAAAGGCTCCAACTGCTGGTGGCACTTTCAATATAAAGTAATTGTGACATCTTTTAGAAGATTCCATTGTTGGGCCTCTCAGTTGGCGCAGGGGTTAAAGTCTCAATACTATCAAGCTATCCGCAGCCACTGCAGCATAATTTCAATTCCCAGCCAAGGCGCCAACCCACATGGCACAGCAGACCTCTCCTGTCTCACCTGCTGTTCCCCTTCACAGTGTATTTCAGTTGATCTGCCTGTTCTGCTCGCCACTCTGTCTCTGGTGAATCCTGTCATCCCCTGCACCTCTGGCCTACACCCCAGTTCTTGTATGCATAAATAAATAAAAATAAAATCTTTAAAAATAAATTTAAAACATAGAAAAAGTTCATGATAATTTGAAAGGGCTATATATAAAGTCTATGAGAATTTGAATGAGGCTTTAAATAACTTTAGTATTAGCTGCATATGTATTAAGTCAACAAAAGAGACAAATTAGAAAGTCAAATTTTGGGGCCTCCCTGGTGGCTCAGTGGTTAAATGCTGCACTGTGGAGCTGTTGGCAACAGCTATGCAAGTTCAACGCCTGGCTGGGGAGAGTCCCACATGGTGTGGCAGACCTTTGCTGCCTCACCTGCTCCCCTCAGCAGTGTATTTCGGTCCATCTACCTGTTCTGCTCCCCACTCTGTCTCTGGTGAACCCCCTCGCTGCCCCACACCTCCAGCCTGTACCCCAGCTTGTATGCATAAATAAATAAATCTTTAAAAAAATGTCAAATTTTGGTATCTGCTAAAGGACTGTTTTATAAATGCTAGTGGATTAAATTTTCATTTTATGGTTTTGAAATCATACTTAGGAGAATTTCTCTAACCCTTGTCCAAACATAAGAAAACTACCATCCATAAATTATGCCCTTGGTTGAGGTCAAAGGCCATACAATCTGTGGATTATCTTTCCAAAATTTCAGCAGTTCTGGAGTGACCCAAGGATTTCGGCACAGGCCACATATTGGTGTGTTTCTGTGCAAATTCTTGCCTGTTGTGGAGTCGGGGGAGGAGGTTGATCTATAAGATACTCATGTGTTCCACACAATGAATAAAAATAGGCTACCCTCCTTTCCAAAGTTAAGTTTGTTACAATTCCAGGAATGGTTATCCCTGTATAGAAATATTTCAAACCCAGCTCCCTTGTATCAGAGGTTTTGTTCAATTTAAGGACTGAAAACCCAAAACTAAAAGTCTGTGCAAACAAATATTTCCCCAAAGAGTTACAAAGTCACATATTTATTAAAGTTTGTGGGGTTAAATCTTAGGGGAGGTTTCAGTCTTACTAATGTAATTTAGATAGGCCAGGAAAAAATGACTGCATAGTTTAGGCTTCAGCCATCAGATTATTTGAAAGGAGCCTGGGAGACCTACTCCTGAGGCCTTCAGCCAAATACTAGAGGCCTTTGATGATTGACTCAGTTGTTACTGTTATTTCCTCCTTGTTTAATATAAATAATAGAATACTAATTTTAGAGGAAACTTGAAGGAGCTGATCTAGTGCACTCATCTTGTAGATGAGGGATTTAAGGTCAAGAAAAATATATAGTGGTGAGTCTAAAAGCCATGGCTCAGACTTCTAGGATAGCTTTTGACATATCCTCACACACCAGCTCTGCATGGAGGGAATCAGAGGACACCTACTTTTGAAGAAGCAACAGAACAAACCCACGTCATGGTGGAGTCAGTTGGACGTTGCTCTCTCCTATGATCCTGACTTTGTTAATAAAGTCTATTAAAATGTACTTTTCTAAACACATACTATTATTTTTATTGCATGAATAAGAAGGCAATGTAATATAAACTTGAACACTTATTTTGTTTCTTTGTTAGATTATTTATAAATAGGAGGGAAAACTATGGGTTTAATTGGTGTTTTTTCCCAATAGCTCCGTTAGTTTTGAGGCTCAAAACTGGACTTGATAAGTGAGCCTTGCAGCTTGTTAGTACATGAAGGTGGTGCTGTAATACAGGGCTCTGGTGATGAGATCTGGTTTCAGATTTTGAATATATTGATGGCACTTAATTCTTTGTGCGAGGTACTTCACCCCTCTAGACTTTATGTCTCTCCTGGAACAGTAGTACGGTCATTACTTTAAGATTGTAGTGACAGCTAAATTAGGAAATACAGTCATGCACCACATAACGTCAACAACGAATCCTACCTAAGTGATGGTGGTCTCTACGTAGTAGGCTAGACCCTCTAGGTTTGTGTAAGTACACTTTATGGCATTTGCGCAATGATGAAGTTAGCTAACATTACCCTCTCAGAATGTATGCGGTTGTTAAGTGACACGTGATTATATAAACTCTTAGCACGGATCTTCAAACAAACATTAAGATTCTATTGTGTGCCTTGTACTGGCATACAGCATTACTAGGGTTGCTGAGTTATATCCGAGAGAAAATTAGCTATAGGAATTAGATGCAGAAGTCCCTAAATTTAGTATTTTCTTCATTTTCCATATGTCTTTATTACTAATTGATCAAGTTTACAAGGTGACTTTACGGATCCTTGAAGCTTCACTGGAGGAGGAGCAGAACAAATGAACAAACCAATCTGTAATTAGAACTGTAAAAATCTCATAGAAGAAGGCCTGTGGGCTGGAAGAAAAAAATCAGCCTATTTTAAGAGGACCAGAGAAAACTTGCCTGAAGAAGGGAAGTTTAAACACCACCATGAAGGATAAAGAATTTGCCAGAGGGACAAAGAAAACTTACTGAGCAGTATATGTAAAGGGCCTGAGATGGAGGAAACATAGCTTATTTTAGGAACTGAAGAATATTACTGAGGGGGAGATAGTACAAAATAAGGCCAGAGAAGGTGAGAGGAACCAGATCAGACAGGACCTTGTTAGGCGTTTCAAACTGTATACCCAGTAGGGAGAAGCTGAGAGAAGATTTTAAATAGGGGAATGATGTGAACTGGTGAGCATTTGGGATAGATCACTTCTAATGTGTCGAGATGATCATGGAGGTCACTCATCCATTCAGATGCTTAGTTAGGAGGTTCTTAGAGTTACGAAGGTGGTAGTGGCAGTGGCTTGACCGAAGCTATCCAGTGAGGATGGAGAAAGGTGGATATATTTGAGAACTAGTTAGTGCGTAGAATTGAGTGTTGGTGATTGCCTGGGGTTACAAGAGGTGGGAAGTGTTGTGGAAGACTCTAAATATTTTGTCTATGGAAGTCCTCAATAAATGTTTTGATTGCTACTACCATAGGTCTTGTTTTCACTGCTGCTTTTATAATATATGAGGGCTTCAGGCCACGTATATATAATTTTGACTGGGAGTAATTTAAAGCATCTATTAGTTCTTTTGGTGACAATTAGTATTCTGGGTTCTTAGTTTTATTAAAATAACACTTTATAGCACTGAGTGTCATCTCTATCATTTACAGTTAAGGAAACTAAGGCACGGAGAAATTAACTTGCTCAATGTTCAACAGCTAAGAAATGATACAGTCAGAATTTGAATCCAGCTATTTTTGCTCTAGAGCCCATGCTGACTGGTGGGCTTTACTCCTCAGAGCAACCCCTTGAAAAAGGTATTTTCATGACTTGACCTTTGTATCCTTACCAAAAACACTATTTCCCATTTGACCTCACCCAACACAAGATAAAGAAATAAAGTGCAGTTGATCTGATAGTTGCCTTTCTTAATTGCCCTTCTGGTGAACTGAAAGCGTGCCTTTAAATTTTAATTCTCTTTAAGCCTTATGAGCATTTCAAATGACTTAAGTAGAAAAATACTGGTTTTTTCCCCACGAATAGTATGGTTTCTTATTTTCTAAACTGATTATCCAGGCTTTGTGCTCTGAACATTAACTACCACAGTTATACAGTAAAAATAATATGAAGACAGCAAAATGGAAGACTGTATATACCTTTGCAATATAAATCTAGCCACACATGTTCTGTTTGGAGAGAAAACATTTATGAGTATTCTGTAGAAACATTTATATGCCTATAAATAACATTGCTGGGTTACTTTGCTTAGCGTGAACATTTGAGGATATTTTTGTAGTCAGTTTATTGTAAGTCTGTGTAGGAATTAAAGACGGTAACAGTGATATGATCTGCCTGTTGGATTAATAAATTTCAAAAAATGTATTTTGCATATGGGTGCGGCAACTTCTGGAAGGATATTACTTCCCTTTGGGTGCCTGCATATTGTCAGCTTTTAAGACTTAGAGCAGATTAAACATTGCTGGTGTGCTCCAGAATTGTTTCTTTTTCATAGTTGGGGCCTGTCCCATTTCTCTGGAAAACCCTTCCTTGAGTTGTCCTGAACATAACCACTAATAGACTTTTGCACATTTGCATAGGGCTTTTCGTTTTCAAGATTTCACAATCATTGCCTTTTAATCCATATAACATGCCTGTGAGGTAGGTAGATACATTCACACATCCAATTCTCCTGCAGGCGTATTTCAGTGCCAGCAGGAGTATTGTGATTGGCACTGACTTTCCTTAATTTCCCAGAGGCCAGACACCTGGAGAGGCTTTCCTGCAGGCTTATGTACCTGCCAATGTTTTAGCCACATGGGGCTGCCTCTTCATTCCTCCTGCTGTTTTACTAAGATTCAGTGACTGCATACACCATTAACAACAATGCTGTGCTGAGTGTTTCAATCTGCATTAGACCCATAAAGAAATGGGTATGTTTGGGAAGATTCTTAGAGAGCCTTGTGAACATCTGCATTCTGTACAACAAATTTCAACTGTTCACATTTCCATCACTCCAACAAACGTATTTTTCGTTCACTCAAAACTAGGATATTCAGGCAGGCAGAAGGCATGCACACCTAATGATTAAATCATCAACAGTAAAGTTCTGATTGAAATGAAATGCCAGCAATCATATATTGTGTGCTTATTTATACCAGGCTCTGATATAAATACGTTTATTATCTCATCTTTACAACAACTCTATGAGGTAGATACTATCTTTCCTGGCTTACAGCTAATGAAAACCAAGGCTAGTAGATTGGGCACATTTACAGGGTTTATTTAAACCTAGTACTGTCTGACTCCAAAGTCACTTTTTAACCATTACTTGATATTCACTGCCTTAAATGGAAGGTATTGCATAGAATCTTTATGTGCTGGGACAGTATACAGCAAGGGACAGCTAAAGACAAGGTGGACTATAAAGAGGTACTTACTGATTTCTTTTTTATAAAGCAAAACAAAACCATGTAAAAGAATTGGTCTTATCCTCATCAGGCTTTATAACATTTTACCTTTCTGGGGACTGATAACTGGCTTCAAATGAAAAGTATTTCCGTCTTCTCTTTCACAGTGTTAATTTCCTTAAGGATGGACTGTGTTGTATTTATTTTACAATCTTATATATTAAATAATACTTAAAACCTTAAATTAATTAGATGCTCAGAAACCATTGGCTAAATTAACTTTTAAATATTGGTGGGGCTATAAATTTGAAAATGTACTTATGTATGTTAAAACATTCAAATGAAAGAAAAGAATCTTGTATTTAAAATCTCTAGAGCCCCAGTTATCCCAAGAATCATCACTATGTCCAGTTTGATTTTTTTTGTGTGTGTACATGTGTGTGGATCCTTTAAAAAATATTTAATATACGCATTTGTGTGTGTGGATGTGTGAGTAGGTGTGGAGGTAGATGCATACTCATGCTACAGCTGATTTGTTTATGTTAAAACCTATAAACCTGATAAGCTCAAGACAATCATAATTTCAATGATAGTAAGCCTTAAATACATAATTATAAAACTACTCTGAATATATTTTTATCATGGAAATCATTAATTGCATGTATTATAGAATGATTGCCTATACGTAAATAATTATGATTACACTTATGTGACATTAACCATATTCTTGAAAGAAAACTCTAACATGAAAACTAAGTAATTCTCATATTAGATATTTATAATTTACCTTAATCTCCATGGTTGCTGAGTTATATGTGAAAGAAAATTAGGAATATGTTAGATTTAAGAATCATTGTAGATTTAATATTTTATTTGAAGTTTCTCTATACTCCTAAGTGTTTTTCTTACAGTTGGTTAAATTTACAAGGTAAATTGTATGTATTACAGAACGAAGCAGTGTTTTGAAGAAGGGGGTTATATTTTGCTGTAATATACAACTATGTTTTGAAAAATGATACAAGGTAATATTGAGTTAGCAGCTTATCTTGCAAATTGTGTTTTATTGTAAATTTCAGCTACGGAAAGTAAGTTAATTTGCCTTATAAAGGGGATTTGAGCATCATATGCATTTTTAAAATTAGGTTGCTAATCTTTTTTTGTATTTTTGTTTTCTAATTTTAGGTTTTAGTATAAAAGCAGTGCCATTCCAGAATGCCATCTTGAATGTAAAAGAACTTGGAGGTATATCATTTAAAATCATTTCTATGTCTGAGTTTAACTTTTACTCATAATATATTAATGCATTGCATATAGTTAGAACATGATGATTTATTATTCTAGTAGGTGTTCCATTTTTGCCTTTTCTCTTGATAATGCAATTCCTGGAAATATTTCTTTCTCCTTATATATGATTTAAAGGTTGTTGAAGAATTCTAAGTAATATAAATTTTGTTTTCTTTTGTATGAATTAAAGAATTATACTACTGATGCCATTTTATACACTATCCTCTTTGATTTTATTTTTTCAAAAAGTTTATTCTAGAGTGAAAAATATGAAGAGAATTTTAATACAATCATACAGAGTAAGTTCTACATTATGCAGCACATATTTTAGAGTGGTTTGTATTTATACTACAGTTTTTATGGTATTAGGTCTTTTTAGAATGTATTTGTTCTGATAATAAATCTTTGCCAGTGGGTTCTTTGCTGGCCAAGCACATTTATTGGATAGGCTGTACCCCAAACTATACATCACTCATTCTTTCATTACACTCTCTGTCTGGGATTTTTTGGTTGTGTTTTATGTCATTCAGGGTCTTAACCCATGTAAATAGGTTAACAAAGAAATCAGTCAATTCAGTGAACCTACTAAATTCTCTAATGGCGCAGGAAAATGGCAAGTGCTCTGGAGTTGAGTATAATATTGGTGAGTTTAATGACTTAGAGGAAAGTTCTCTTCCATCTCTTTAATCACTTCGTGATATTGACCTTACACTGTTGTGTGTTTTTTTAAAGTTTATTCTAAGTGTGACCTATTTTTAGCTTGATAAACTTGAAGCACAGAGTTTATGCCATTTTAATGGTGTTTGATACCATCTTTTTTTTTTTTTTTTTAGTCTAATGTATCTACCGATCCTTTCAGTTGTTTGTTTTAAAGAGCTACATCTAGGACAGATTTGCTACTCTAAGTTTGTTTTATAGCTACCTTTTACTTTTGCAGCATAAATATTTAAAATCGACCATGGTTGACAAATTCTGATTTTCCTATAAGATACTTGGTTTTCTCATTTTGACTGCAAAATCATAAAACATGGATGTTCCTGTAATAGGATAATCTTTATACAAAAATATTAAAAAGCTGTGTTCTTTTCAGTTGAATATTTTAATATTACTTTGTGGTTTCTGATGACTTTGCATCTCAGGGACCAGAATATTAAAGTCAGAAAACACATTGAGTCAAAATATACAGTTTGGGCAATTGTTGGCTTTTAAATATGGCTAATACTTAGTAAGTAATTTATTACTTACAATAAACTTATTAAATACCCTCTGGATGTAAGAAGGTATTGATTAGTTGATAAGTTGTTCATTATGGATGTTTTGTTGCATGATATTAGTGAATGTGTCTAGGCAGTTATGAAAAGTGAATACTTTAAGGAAGCTATTACAACATTGACTCTGTGCCATTGAAATTTAGTACAATGTTTGATCAAATTAGAGAATGAGGGATGCGTAAGGTAGAATTCATCTGTTCCCACGCACCAGTTAATCTGGTTGAAAGAACTGTGCCCTGAGCATCGCTGATGAAAATTACAATGGAGAGGATGCCAGGGGTTGGTGGTTATCTTCTAGTTCATGCTTATTCTGTGATGAAGAGAGATAACAGGTAAAAATAGCGCTTCAGAGATTGGAACAGGTACATCAGTTCCAAGCTAATGATATCTGACTTTGGCATGTAGTAGTGAAGAACAAATATCTAGCCTGAGCACCAGATTCTTTATCCCTCATTTTAATAGCTCTGATTTGAGATGAGAGATACTTTTAAGGAGAAGGTGATTTTTCTGAGCAGAACCTAATTGTATAACCTGTGTCACTTGTTCAGAGGCATACAATGGAGAGAGTTCCTTCCTTGATGGTTCATTCACTAGTTCCTTTATTTAACAAATACGTTTTGATGACCTACTCTGCCTGGACTAGGACTGGACATTAGGTGATGTCTCACCCAAGAATGCTGAGAACTAGGCTAACACACATCGACAGTGAAGCTTTCATATGATTTCGAGTGTATCTTACATACCAAGAGGTTCATCCCATTATAAGCTATGTGACATTTAGGGAGAATTATGACTTACTGAAATCAGTGTATTTGAGAGGAAGTTGCTTGACCGAAAATTTGAAAGTTTAAGAGGACAGAGTTAACAGCGTTGTCAAGAGACTGTTATATCTTTCATGTAAAAACCCCTGCATTCACATAACATTTTCTCCTGTGGCCTTTTCTGTTGACACAACAATCATTTTAGCACAATTGTGTATTAAGTATGATTCTGGGGGCTGGGAATAAAAGATACTTGAAATATATCTCTGTCTTCAAGGAACTCATGGATCAGAGATGGAGATATTCATGGAAACAATTGAAATGAATGAAAGTTTTGAAAATAATGAAATTGGGGGGGAAATAAATATAAAAGTACAAAGTAAGGGACGATACAAATACAGACATCATCTCTGCAGCCTGTTGGTTTGATGGGCAAGTTTTGTTTTCTATGTTTTAAGAATGGTTACTCTCAACTTTCCTGTCACACCCACCAAATTACTCTGACTATGCTTAGCTCTATGTGAAACTAGAACTCTAGATTATCTTTTGTATTTTCTAGTTTCCCCTATTCTCACATCTCAACTCCTACCTGTTCTCATTTAATCTTTGTAGCTTCACATCTAGAGTAGATACTATTTTTATCTCAAAGATAATGAGACACAGGCTCCTTAGACACAGATTAATGGAATTACTTGAACAAGATTATTTGGAGAAGTAGGTAGGAATCAATGTGAGTGCTGTGCTTAACCATTGTGTTCTATACATAAGCATTTTATCCAGCGGCTGCCACAAGAGGAGACATGCTCCCACATGTCTGCTGCTGCTTTTTAGGCATCATTGTAGACACAATTTACCATCCTCACTTGCTGGCATTATTTCCATTAACAGCATATTGATGAAATATGAACACCTGCTCTGCTCAGAAACTTTTATAGGATTTAATCTTTCATTTATTCATTCAACAAGTATTACATATTACATGTCAGACTGAGTTCCAGAAAGTTGCGGAGGTTATAGAGCATCAAGACAAGCACAGATTCATATAAACTAGATAATAGGCACTAGGGGAAACTCTTATCCCTTTGGTTAAAGCCAAATATTACTTCTTCTAAACCTAGAATAAATTTCCAGGTTAATCCCTTTGTACCTGAAGGGAAATTTAAAATACCATCCAGCAAGGCTGAGTGTTAGTTCTGATCCCTCTGAAGGGCATTCTGTTACGACTTAGTAAACTTTCTTTTCCTGCATGTTTTCATCTGGGAATTATTTTTGTTGTTGAAACTAATCTAAATTCTTTCTCTTTTAGTTTTAGTTAATTACACTACTTGTCTTTCTCCGGATTGTTTTTATTTTTCTGAATGCCTTGCAAGACACCTATCAGGGATCCTGGATAGACAGAAGGATTAATCTTTCAAGGAATTCTCCTTCTTCCTCATGGCTTTTTTCATGAGCCCAGCCATTCTGTATGATTCTAGGCAAGTTGCCCTCCTGTATCTCTATTTCCTTATCTGTAAAATGTAGAAATAATAGTTCTACATCCTATAATCCTTGTGAAGACTAAATGAGTTAATGTAGGTCAAATACTAGAGATCAGCTGGCTGATGTGTAACGTTTTTGAAAGATTCATTTTATTATAATTGTCCCCTCACTCCTCTGTGCCCTCTGTGCCCTCTCTTCCAAAAAACCTACCTTTTAATAAAAGCCTTTTCCGAAGTCCTAAAAGTTACACAGATCACTTACTGATTGCTTTTTCTTCTTGCAGTATTTACTTTTCTTCTCAGACCAGATGATCTTTCTCTTCATTGTGTTACACTTGTTGAAATTAAAAAGTCACTGAAAAGGGACCTGGTTGGAGGCTTTTGGTTAGCTGTCTGGCATATTTGGGGCACTCATGGGAATTAATATTAATTTTTTTTGTGCCTTTCTATCTTGTCACCTTTCCTTGCTTTTAGATTCCTCCTGAAATAATATCTTCTGTTCTAGTGCCTCTTAATTGCTCTTCTTCTCTGTCGTATGTATCTTCACCACATTACTAAGGTATGTGATGCACCTGGCATTTAGCTGAATGGAGAGGGATGGTGTGCGCTGTGGTGACATCACCTCTTGGAGGATTTTTCACTTAGCAACCTCCAGTTCTTAAATCTACACATTTTTATGCACTCATAGGTATTTTTGTTTGATTTTGAAATTTCATTTGCAAACTGATAGAATCCTGAGAGAGAATTTTTACTTCTTAACATGCTTGGTTTATTACATTTATTGGAGAAGTATACAGACATCTTCATACTGTTTTTTTTCTTTTCTGAACTGAATCTGAGACTGTGATTGGTTTTGTCAAACCACTTCTGAATTATTTCCCTACCCCCATTCCAGCTACCATCCCCACCCTGTGTACTCTTTGGAGGTCTTGCCTTTCCAGTTGACATTGGGAAAGACAAAGAAAAACTAAAATGCATTTCGTTATCTTTTGCACTTCAATATTCATTGCTGCTGGTTGTCAGTCAGGGAAGTTCATGAAGACTTTTGCATGTACTTTATTTTTTCTTCTAAAAAAAAGACAACTTTTCTTCTGAAAGCAGTGAAGGGAGGATGGAAAGTGCAAGTTGTGTTCATTTACCCACTTATTTCAGCCCATGAAATAATGATTGAATGATTTTTTTGAGGCTTGTCAGCTAAGCCATTTTCTTAAAGGTTCCTTCTTTCAGCAGCCAAGCTGTTATATGAAACAGATGTTGACTCTGTCCTGTTTCTTTGTTTGCCTGGAAGAATACGCCTTCTCTTAGTGAAAGGTGCAGTTTCTTTGTATCCTGCTAGTTATCTCCGGGTGCTGTTAATCTGTCCAGGTCATTTGCATTTCTTAATTTCTCCAGAAACTATGCAGGACAGACTTCTTGACAGGCAACCAAGGGGGCACTACTGCCTGCTTCTTTTAATGCCTGCTTTTTGTACACTGACCATTTGATGTTTTTTGCCAAAATACAACTTTGTTTATTCAGGATCTCCTTTTATTAAAACTTATTTTGGAGGGAGAAATAGCTCTTCGATTTTTATGTGTTGTGTTCTCGTAGTCCTATGTATATTATGATCATTCTCTCCATATCCCCACTACTACCTTTCATTAAAAAAAAATTCTGCCTGTGAATTTAATGAAGTGCCACGTGCTGTGAATCACACTAGACAATGAGTACAGAGAAGGAGTCAAGACATTATAAACAAGAAGTTGTCTTGAAGTGCATATTATGGTGACAGCGCTTTAAGAGACAAGTGGTATTGCATAGATTTCTTGCTTCCGCAAGAACAACGTGTCATTTGAAATTGTTTTCGACATCTCTAGACATGGGTGTCAATGGGAGAGGTGGCAGGAAATTGACCCTGGCAAAGGAACATGACAACACAGATTGGGGACCCAAGTGAGGCCAAGTCCATTGAATACGTTAGAACCATGCTGTCAGCTGAATGACAGTCAGCTTTACCAAGTACATGTTCCTATTCTGTATTTGTTAAGTAATTACAAGGAACGAGTGTGGTTTAGCAAGTAGTGTAGCCTGAAGATACTCTTTCCTCTCTCTGTATGAACTTCTTGTTGTTCTCTTATCTATAAAATGTTTTAATAAGTCATCACTATTTATTTCCCAAGGACTTGGGTTGGAAGAGAAAAGTTAAATGCCTAAAACACCTCAAGAGAGATTCTTTAAGAATAGATGGTGGTATTCCACTAATTCTCTTTTTATAGTTGTGGATCCAGTGTGATATGTAATTTTGAATGATCAAAATGTCTTGATAGAGTTTCCTTATCTAGGAAAATAACCAGACCTTTCTGGAATGGGAATGGTCATTTAACTCCTGGCTCTCTGAATTGTGTACTCTCACATTTAGGCTTAGTTATACTAGGGGAAATGATATTGGTATAAAGCCAAGACACTTGGATATGAGTTAAAAGGCCGCAGCTATCTGAATTGGTTGAACAGGATCCCAGGGTGGTGGTGTTCAAGCAGTTTTTACACTTGCTAAGGGAAAACTGAGCCAAACAGTCAGCAGAGCCAAATAAATGAATCTAGGGGCCCAGAAGTCTGTTATTGACTTATGGAGACCTGACCTTAATTTTTGTTGTTTTCTGGAGAAGTGCCCTAAGAAATTTTTAAAATCTGCTTTACCAGTCAGAATTTAGCACTTACAATTCCTTCTTTTATGAATATGGATACATACAAAATCTTCTAAAACTTAGTTTCCTGGTATTTTGGGACCTCTCCTCCTTTACTTTCCCTTTGTTGGCAACAGGGATCTCTTGTGCCTCTGAGCTTGCTGCCTCACCACTGTTTACTTTTTAGGGGCAATCAGGTCATTTCATATCTTCCAACTCTACCAAACCTCCTCACAGAATGTTTGTGGTAGGTTCTTAGCTTAACTTATTCTTCTTCACATGGGACTAGGTATTTCTGTTTCTCCCAGGGGGTGCCATAATAGCAACTAATTTTCACTGTGTATTTAGTTTCAGTGTAGGATTGCAGCAATAGCACTGGAAATCAAGAGACCAGTATTTTCCCCTAACAAAACAAGCCATGGAACATTGGGCAAGGCACTTAACTTGTTTTTTTTTTTTTTTAAGATTTATTTATTTATGCACACAAGCCGGGGTGTAGGCCAGAGTGTGGAGTGGTGAGAGGATTCACCAGAGACAGAGAGGGGAGCAGAACAGGCAGATCAACTGAAGTACACTGCTGAGGGGAGGGGAGCAGCTGGCGAGGCAGGAGAGATCTGCTGCGCCATGTGGGAATCTCCCTGGCCGGGTATCGAACTCATGCTGCAGTGGCTCTGGATTGCTTCATAGTGCTGCGCTTAACCCATTGTGCCACCAGGGAGGCCTGGCACTTAACTTTTCTAAGGCAGCTTTCTTTTCTAGCAGCTCAGGATGCTAATAATATAGCTGGTGTGTTTTTTATTTTGAAAGTCATATTGTCTATCTATCTTTGCGCCCCCACCCTCCACACACACATACTCACACTCACATACACATGATCTTCTGAGCCCATTTGTTTGGATATTTCTATGGGAGAATAATGTTGGTTATAATGATTTTAGAAGTTCTCAGAAAAAATTGATAGCTTTACTAGATTCTTATAATTGCAATGGCAACTTGACGGTTCTTGAAGAGCAGTATGTTTATAGTTGTTCAGCACTTACCAATTGATTCTCTGACATATCCTGGAGCTGAACAAAACAGAACTGGTTAAATCTGTTTGAGGTGTCACAGATTTTGTTTTTAATTTTTAAGGTCCAAAGTATTGTCAAAGCTCTGTTGAAGATGCTTGATCATTTTAATCTTGAAATTTATTTAGCATTGCCTTATGGCATCATTGTGAGAGATGATAGTGTAAGGAATTTATCATATTAAGTTATTTACAGTTTTTAAATACAGCTATGTGAAGCCCTTATGATTGAAAATTGAAGGTTGATTTTTATTCTAATATGTTTCTTCTCCTATTCTTACCAAAATCTCAAGAAATGACAAAATCTCAAAAAAAAAATCAGAAAAAAACAATAATAAATCTGTAACGAAGATAGTGTAAATCTACAATAAAAAGAGGAAAATAAGACAAAATGAGATGCAGACAATGGGGACATGAAATAGAAGGAGAATTCATCAGGACTGTTAATCAGGGGACTTATCAGAGTTTGTTAATTGGACCTTTACATTTGGAGCTATGCTTTTATTTTTCTTCTCTCCCTGTATTAAGGAGTAGATAGCAGCTGGGTTTATCCACAAACTAAATCCTTGAGTGTGGGTGCTAGACTCAGAAAGGTGGGGCAGTGTCCCAGTAATGTAATGACTGCCAGGTGGATTGGAAAGCCTACACAAACAGGAGACAAGCCACTTGTCTGTCCTATTAATCACTGGAAAAGGCAATGGTAAACAAAAGAACTAGCAAAAAGAAATTTCTCTAACAAAAGATAACCATATAATAATGACACACCACACTGTGAGAAAAATCAATCCCATGAAAGAAAGATTCCCAATCAAAGGCCAGAGGAAATAGAGTTTCCCAATCAAAGAACTTAGAGGTAATGGAGTAATCAGAAGAAGATACTCAGATGCCTGTAGAAAAATTTGGCACTCATAATAAAGTACCTAACTAAGAACTTGTGAAATTAAAATTTGACTTCAAAAATGAAAATATTAGTTTATGCAACTCAGATGTAAATTAACAAGCTAAAGATGGAGCTAGAGAATTTCCTTAGAATGCTGTGTAAAAGGAATACCTTGGGAGTATGAGAGAAAATGTAAGTGTATTTACAGAATTTTCAGCATCCCTTTAAGAAGAGTTGTAAAAATGGAGTAAAGAGAAACTGCAAAGAATAAATCAATCAGAGAAATAAAAGAAAAAAGTCTCAATATGGAAAAAGGGGTATTAAGATCTGCTGAGCTCTCTGAGAGTCAAGAAAAGATTTATACCTACACATACTATGAAGAAATCATTATTATCACAGAAACAGACAAAGTAGCATTATTTCTAGCTTCAACATGGGAGGTGGTAGAGTATAAATTGATACCACCTCTCATGTTGAAGCCAATTTAGGAAAAACAGTGCAACAATAAAATTTGGATGATACATACATAACTGTATCTACAAAATGTCTGAAGTATTACATATTCAGCTATTACATCTAATCATCTTAAAAGTAGTGTGAAAAATTTACTGAGATTAAGTACAATTTTTGCTTTTTCTGAATTACGTGAATTTTTTTCATAAAAATAAATTCTTTAAGAAAGGAAATACTCTATAGTCACAGAAAGCAAAGAATCTTTGATAAATTCAGCAAAATGCAAGAATGGAAAAAGTAGCAAGACAAGATAATAAAGTTATCAGTAGAAAAAAATCAATAATTGCAAAAAATGTAAACAGATTAAATTCTACTTTTGTAATGCAGGTGGCATAAAAATAGCTGTAACATATTCACTTAGATCTCATGATGAGAGACTTCTATAACAAAAAATGTACAGTAAGGTAAAAATAAAGGAGTAAAAAGGATACCCTTAAAAATAACATCGAAAAGAAAATGTTGGAAGCCAGTTAAAATCAGATGAAATGAAATTGAAAGCAAAGAACATTAACAAAAGAAAGGGAAGAGATATAATTTTATTTTTAAAAAGAGATATTTAAGAGATTTAAGAGATATAATTTTACATCCAAATAGAAAACACATTTATTTTTTTGGAATACCCATAAAATTTGTATACATATGACCATATACATACACATACACATATGCTTTCTGACTAAAATCCAATAAAATTAGACAACAGTGACACATGAAACAGGCTTTAAGAGTCCTATAACCTTATATCATACATAAAAATTAAATTAATATATAAACACAAACCAAAACCAAAAATAATATAAAACCTGCGACTATAAAACTTTTAGAAGAAAGCTTCAGGGGAAATCTTTGTAGCCTTTGATTAGGGAAAGATTCCTTATATAATACATCAAAAACATAATACATAAAAAGAAAATTGGTGTTGAATTGCATAATAGTTAAAGATTACTGCTTTTTGGAAAATACTTTTAGAGAATGATAAGACAAGTCATAGGATAGGTAAACATTATTTGGAAATTATATTATGTGATAAAGAATTTATATCTAGACGATATGAAGAACTCTCAAAATTTGACAATAGGGAAAGAAACTGCATCTTGAAGAATGGGCAAAAATTTGAACAGATACTTCATCAAAAAAAATATAAAGAAGGTAAATTAGCACTTACATAAATCGTCAACATAATTACTCATTAGATAATGGAAATTTAAATTATGCATATATAAAATGTCTAAAATTAAATAACTTGGGTATTTCAAGTGTTGACAACAATGTCAAAAAACTGGAGCTCTCATACACTGCCAGTAGAAATGTAAAATGGTACAACTACTTTACAAAACCAGTTTAACAATCTCTTAAAAAGGTAAATGTAAACCAATCTTATAGTCAAACCATTCCACTCTTAGAAAAAATGAAAACCTATGTTTATACAAAAAAATCCTTTACTTAGATGTTCATAACAACATATGTAATGGGACCAAATTGGATACAAATTTCATCAGCTGGTAAAGGGATACCCAAATTTTGGTGCATCCATACAATGAAATAGTATCAAACAATTGTATCAAAAAAGAATGAATATATTGATACATACCATAAATAGAAAGATCTCAAGGTAATTATGCTGAGTGGAAAATAGCCACACAAATAGAGCACATAAAGTGAGCATAATGTTGTATGCTCATACTGCATACTGGGATAGATTTATATGCCATTTATATAAAGTTCTACAAAATGCCAACTACGTTTAGGTATAGGATATAGATCAGTGATTGCCTGAGTGGCAGGGATGGGAGACAAAGGGGTTGGTGGAGTAGAAGGATAAAAAGGGCAGGAGAAAACTTCTGAGAATGATACATGATATATGTTCTCCGGATTTGGTGATGGTTTCCAGATACCAAAACTTACCACACTGTATACTTTAATTATGTGCAGATTATTGCATATCCATTATGCCACAGTAAAACTATCACAAATATTCTATACCCTTAGAAATTAAAAACTATTTTTCAGTCATCTCAGGTTAAAAATCATCAAAAGTATGTTTTGTGGAAGACTTACTGCCCTTTTCTTGAATTGCTTTTCAGTAAAGAGTTATTTTAAATAGTTATGTTAATTTCCATAATTTAAAATAAATGAAAAGTGTGATTGAAAAAAGACTCAGAAAAATATTAACCACATAAATATATATTCTGGATTACCATATATAACTGAATTGTTAAGATTAAACAGGTAAGTAGTTAAAACTCTAATACCAAGATGTTATCAAATCCATGAACTTAATATGAAGATTTAAAAAAACTCATTACTAATAAAAAGAAGACAGATTGATTTGTGCACAGCAACACTCAATCAAAGAAATATGTGTGACACATTCATTATACAAAGAGTGAGAGACTTCTGAGAATAAACCAGTTGTGGTATATTCCATAGGGATCCTCAAAACCACAGTGATATAATATTCTCTTCCTAATGTTAGCTGTTATAGTTATTAAAATGTGGCAAGATTCAGATCTTAGAGAAATAAGAGATTTAGGGAGAAAATCAATAATAGTAAGGTGAAAATGTTAAAAGAAATTTATAAGAAAAATTAGCTTTCAAACCACCTTGAAATCATTGACATTTAAAAAAATCCATCTGTTTATGTATGAGAAGTACCATTTTTAATTCCAGAATATTTACAGATTAAAATAATCATCTAAAGTTGATTTTATAACTATTCAGATTGCACCTCAGGTTAAAGTTTTCCAATCAGTCCTTATTTTGGCATAAAAAATAATGTGTTTTTCATTTGCTGTTTTTCCTTGTTTCATTTTTGCAAGCCTTGGCAAAATGCCTAGTTGAGTTTGATATGAGCATGTTTATTCTATACATACTACATTAAGAGGGTACGATGTAATATATTTTCTTTTTGCGCTTTGCCGTCAGTGACTCTTAACAAGTTCTTTGACCTGGGAGTCACCACTGCCAGGTTCTTTTTCTTTGAAGTGATAGTGTATCTTCAATTTGGGTGCATAATATAACCCCCTTTGTCTCTACACCATGGTTGGTGGTACCGCAAGAAATGGTAATGAATTATCAAATTGTCAAACAGTTCACACTTAAGGGCTTGGAGGTAGAGTGCTAATCTTTTTGGTTTTCTTTTGTTTTTTTCTCCAAAGTCCTGTAAATAGATTAAGATATGTAATGAATTTCACCTCTTACTAATTAGATGAAATCTCGGTGTGTAAGGATGGACCTAATGTAAAAGGGTAGGTTAAAAATGCAAAGGCAATTGTGGTATATCCACACAATGAACATTTGTTTTCGGTTAAGAGTGTGGGGCTTCAAGGTATACAGAAGTCAGACATCTTTGTATTTTTTTAAATGTGGACTATCTTTGATGCTGTCACTCTTGTACATGTAGTTGTCTATTTTTGCAAATATTTATCAAGTTGTAGGACCATTATCTCTCCTTAAGCACAACGACAATATATTTAAACAATGTGTTAAGATCCCAAATAAGTATGTCTTAAATATAGACTATAAAATACCTAAAGTTATACTGTCGTAAAATAAAATTTCCTAATCACTTTAGATTCTACGTGGGTCCATAAAAAAATTGTAAGACTTAAATTGTAAGACACGGGTAGCATTTGACTCTGTGGTATTCTTTCTTCTCACTAAGAATTATGATAGGCAGCAACAGCTGAAATTTCAGTAGATTACTCTCCAACCCCCAAAATTGGTAAATAGAATCCATTTCCATGATTCCATCAAGGCTTGTTTTCCCTCTCTTAGGGTGCTGTTTTATCATGAAGTTTATTTAATGCTGGTTATAGAGTTGGGTAAAGTCTGAAGAAAGTCAAATTAATTACTAGGGGAGTTTATCACAGTGGTAGCAAGAATCACTGACAAAAGAGTAACACTGAACACAGTACCTCTTGATCAGGTAAATTTGGTTTCTAAATTTTCTTTTAAAGTTCCTGTCTATCTTCAGATCCTTAAAAGGTTCCATGTCGGCAAGAAAAATAAGAATGATCCAAATTCAGCCCCACGTTTCTACCTAATGAAGGAATAACAATTCAGGGACAGTAAATGAGAGTAACACATCAGTTGAGGGTCAGACACCTCCATTGAAAATCCTTGTTTTCAAAGTGACTGCTGTTTTGCCATGGATGGTGATTGGTTTTTCGATTGTTTCGTTTTAAAAGCAATTTTATCCGTTTTCTCTTCTTGGGGCAAATTGATTTTTCCGAGTCTTATCCTAGGCAGGCTTGGTATTTTGGTGCTCTGAGCACTGGTCTTCTCTTTGGCAGGGGTCCTTTTTCATTTCAGGTACTAAGCGTCTCTTGATCTCTACACAGGACCCTAACTGCTCCTTAGTCCTGTTACTTCCTGGAACTGAAACAGCATACAGCTTTCTGCTTGGATGAACCTTCCTGCTCTACTCTCTCCTTCAGCTTTCTGAATTTTGTTTCTCTTCTCCTTACTGGAGAAATAAAGGAAAGAGGGGAAATGACACCAAGGAACTAAAGATCTCTGATTTTTTTTTCCATTCTCACCTGAAAAAGAATATAATTTGAGTTGTTTCCTGCTGACTCTGCCCATCTCTAAACTGATCTGCTCAAATTTGAGTCTAAGTAATGTTACTGATTGATTGATTGATTGATTGATTAGGGATTCAGGGTGTGAACTTAACATGTCTTGAAAGATTTCACCTATTTGGTCATACTTATTATAATAGTCACCCTCCTTCCCCTACTACTTCAAGACACCATTTAACAAAATAAGGTCATTTGAAAACAAAGATATATATTATGGCTTTCCTCTTAGTAAGATAAAAGTAAAACCTTTCTGACTGCCTTATGAAGGGGCAGTATTGAGTGCTACCCAGACTTAAAGTACCATTTTAAACAGTTTACTTCGATTTGATCATTTGCACATAGAAAAGAATTCTGTATTGGAATGATACTGGGGTTTTAAGATAATATGATTTTGAATCTACCCTTCTTATCAACAACTTGGGGACACTGCCCTTTAGCAAAAATCAATAGGACACTAGTCATCTCTCACTTAACATGTTACCAAAAAAAAAAATAAATTAAAAATAAAATAGTACTGAGATCATACTGTTTAAAACATAAGAGTTGTACTCTGCTTTAAGAAAATCCTAAGTATAAAAATATAGTTTTATACATTCAGAGCTTTTATTAGATCATTTGTCCTATTATTAGAGAATTATTAGTTTTGTACAAGGTTTTACTGCAAATTTTCCTTAAATATCAAATTCCAATCCACTTTAAGCTATTTGATTTAGCCAAATGTTTTCAGGACCATTTCTGAGGTGTAAATGGGTTCTAAAATTCTCTTTTGTAAGTCTTACTATGATGTCCTACTTATTTCCTCCTACTTTAAAAAAAAAAAATCACTCCTCATAGAAAGAAGCTAGTCCATTTTACTGGACTTCAAAATCCCTGAAATCAACCATGTGAAACAATCATGTATATTAACTTTAAGTTAAATTACTTTGGGAAAATTCTCTATAGACCGTTAAATCAAAATTTTACATATGCCTTCATTCATCATCTAGGACAACTTGTTTCTGTGAAAGAGAAAAAGAGAGTAAAAATATAATGAGTACAAGATAAAGAAATCTAGTAAGGTAAGAGCGTAGAAACACCTTTTATCTTTGCATTTCCTATCTTGATGACTACTGTGGTCTCATCTTGGTTAATTGGAGAGACAAATTGTTAACTTTTTAGCTATTAACACTTTTGTATTACTGGTTTTCAAAGTTTTTACTCTTAGTTTTCTTCTGCATCTCTCAGATAGGCTACTAGTGAGGTACCATTTTAAAGAAGTCAACTGAAAAAGATTTGTGGCTTACTGAATAATACCAGAGAAGTGTAAAGCCCCAAAACAATGCAGTGTGAGCCCTGAACCAGAAAGGAAAGACTTTCAGAGGAACATGTCCTCATTGCAAAGCATCCCTCCCTGGAAAACTTGTCCAGGGAGTTCAATGGGGCAGGTCACCAGAGGAGGACCAAGGGGGCAAGTACGGGACAGCCATGTGCATCATTTGGCCCATGTGCTGACCATATGAAACTTTCTTTGGGACTGGAAAATGCCTGACATGGCTAACCTAGAATGTATCACTTTGCTGGTTGCTGGCACTATCCTTGTTTTTCATGTGCAGTGAGTGCTGTTGCACCATTTGAACAGTGCTGCAGCTTGCTGACCTGGGGGAGCCTGAAGTGGGGAAAAAAAAGAACAACAAAAAAAACTTATCTACTACAATTCTAAATCAAGTTTTAAAACAAAACATTTTAATATCTGTAGCTGGAAGGGAATTGTTTGGAGCTGTATAACTGGCAGGCAGGAGTATAGCAACTGAAGCAGAGATGATTTTGAACACAAACTGAACTCAACTAAAAGAAACCCAGCAGACTCTCCTGTCTGGCTTCCCAGTAAAGTCAGAGGGGACAATCCTGGCTAAGTACTATGGATTTGTATGCTGGGATAGATATAAACAGCACAAACTCTCAGTCCTGTGGCTATAAAAAGAAGTATTTTTTATGATGTATTCGTTGTTTAAGAGCAGGCAGTGAGTTTTGTTTAACATTTATTCCTCTGCAGTTCAAAAACCACAATTCTATCTGCTTGTGTGCTTAAGCTCTTTCAGATGTTTGTATTGTGTAACATTTTCTCCAGATTCTTCTTTCAATGTATGTTTTTTTTTTTCTCGCAATCTGTTAAGAGATCACTTTGTGTGAATCTTGACACTGTGATGTTATTTCATGGTTTTAATTTGAATGTGAGTTGTTGCAGCTGGAAGCATGTGATTAATGGCACAGACTTGTTTGTCACAAAAACAGATGATATTTTACATTTAGTCAAGATGCATTGAAAAATTGACTTGCTTATATCACACTGAATGTAAGTCACATTTAAATTCACTTTTCTGCTTGTAATTTGAATTCATCTTAAACATGTAGATCTCTGGTGATGTAGTTGGCTATGTTATATTTTTGAAGGATAGCTTAAAACTTGCATATTAAATATGTGTTGTCTATTAGTTGATTAGTCAAAGATTTTTTTTTCTTGTCTGGAAAAATTGTTCTAAATTGGTAAATAAATCTGGGAGTCGGTGTAAAATGGACGGAGAGTGTGATTGTAAAATTTAAAAATTCATCTTCTAGATTACCTGTATACTTTTCTATACTTCCTCAGTGTACCTGCATAATAGAGTGATGCCTGGGGTCTCTCATACCTGCTGGCATGTTGGAGAATTCAGACTCCAAACATGGCAATGCTTTACATGTTGTCTGACAGCACTTTGGGTTATGGGTGCATCTGCTACAGTGGCACAAGCCATCCCTTTCAAGAGCAACGTCAGTAAAGTTGTATGTGCAGTTTCTTGCAAAAAGAGCCTCCCAAGTCTTTGAGGCCTGTTAGGGCATTCTGCCTTCAGTTGTTTCATCTTATGAAATAGCACGAAACCATACATGTTAAATCAGGTATTACTTAGTCAAACTTGTTACACCAGATAGGCATTTACTCTTGTCAGATCCCTGAGGTGTGGCTGTCCAGTCTCAAGCTGAGTCCCTCCATGGTGAGGATGTTTGAAGCATAAAAGCATATTTGAAGAGTTATATTTATTACAATCGCCCTCCCCCCCATTCTGTCGTCCCACTTCTTTGCTAAAATGGATCCATTTTTACTTTCGGGAAACACTCTCTAAACTTGGCTAGTGTATACTCTGTAAATCATTTTCCAAGCTAAATAGCTCGCATTTCTTCAACTATTTCCCTTATTACATGACCTCCAGGTCCATCACCATCCTGGTTGCCTCTTCTGGACAAGTTTTAAATGATGGTGGTCCTTGAAAAACTTGGGTCCAAGAAGCTTGGTGCTCCAGATGTGGCCTGACCAATGACACGTCATCTCTTCTTTCAGGCGCTGTATTTCTCTCAGTCAGCAGTACAAGCCACAGCGCTGTGACTGGCTCATAGTGGCTCTCTTGTCACAATACCCGGCTGGTTTTGGTCAGGTCTCTCCCATTTTGCTCTTGCACTGTTGATTTTTATTTTTTATTCCAAGTTCCAGACATTACTTATATCTCTATTAAATTTCATTGTGCAAGCCCTGGCTCATTGTTCTAGCTTGTCAAGACCTTTTTTAACTTTTTCTTCTGTCATCCAACATATTAGCAGTTTCTTTCAGCTTTGTGCCATCTGTAAATCCTGAAATGATACCTTCAGTTTTTATTCAATTAAAGTTTATAAACATGTATCAAATTGTCTACTCTGTGCCAGTCCCATGCTCCCTGCTAGGGATAACAAGAGGACTAGAATGTAATCATTCCTCCAGGGAGCTCACAGACTGTAGGGAATAATAGACATGTAATTATAGAACTATAATGCAGTGTGATAATTGCTGTACTAGAGTTATGTGTAAAGTGCTGTGAGATCCAAGGTTGGTTGCCAGTCATAGAAGACCTGACCCCTTCCATGTTGGCCCAGATCCATGAATTTTGGGGTACGGCTGTTGAATCAGTTATAATGCCACTTAACTACTGTCATCTGATTTACTTTCCTCTTTCTTTTTGCCCAAGGATACAGCAGGAGACTTGTTAAATATTGTGTTGATGATCTCATACTATGGTATTCCCAAAACGTACCATCCTGACAGCTGGTCCAAAAGGAACTGACAATTGTTTCAGAAGACTTATTCTTAGTGACCCCATGGTAATTCATAATGCCCCCATTTTTAAAAAAATGGGGTAATATTTGCCTATGTCCAGCATTCTGGTAGCTTTCCCATTTTTCATGGTTATGTGTAATTCTTAGAGTACTTTTGTGATGACATTTGAGTTTTTCTACTACTTGGTACGTAATCTGTCTGGATCTAGAGGCTTGAGTTATCTTAAAGAAGCTGGGTGCGCTCGCTCCTATCTTCAAAATTACCTTTCTCCTAAATCTTTCCAGATTGATTTCCATTCTTTTTATGCCTCCCTCAGTTATGCTTGTGTTTTATGTTTTTTTTTTAAGTTTTGTTTTTGCTTATCTGTTCTTAATATTTTTACAATTATAAATTCATTTTAGCTTTTAGTCTTCCTTTACTTAATCTTTATTCCTTCCTTAACTATCTTTCTCCTTGGAGTGGCGTTTCTTCCTTCTCTCCTCTTTCAATGATTGCATTGAAACTCTGGTTTAGCACAAATGGCTGCTTTTGGTATTATGGTCTCTAAGACATCGTATCCACCACTTTCTTCTTTGATGTTCACAATTAAATTCAGAGCCTGAGGTTCTTCATTGTTTTCTCATCCTTTGCTCTATGAAATTGTCAGCTGAAAAAGGTAGAAACGTTTCAAAATTGAGGGCTTTATAACAATGTTATATGTATGTTGAATGTATGTTTAATGGCATCTAACTCTGCTAGTGTGATAATAGTTATATACCTGTTGCCAAGAATGGACAAATCACTTATTTGGTTGTGAACAGAGCTTATGGTACTGACAACCTTTTTCTACACTGATTCTCCTTGGGGTTCTCTTGCTGACCTACCCTTTCTTCTTATTGACTGATATTTTTCCATCTATCAGTAGTACTCCTAGTACTACAGTCTGATTTGTGGGTAATTTTGACTCTTTAATATGGCTTGACAGTTTCTAATGATTTAATGATAAATAAATTTAATTCTGTTTAACTCTGTTTCTTTGATACTTTTCAGATCCCCCCATAGTATGTTGCCCTATATATTTTGATATAAAACTGACACTTTTGTATTTGTCCCACCTTAATAAAATTTTATTTTATTAAATTTCTGTGTATCTCTTTAGATATTAAAAACAAAATTAAGGATCAAGAAATTTAAGTCTCTTTATAATAATACAAAACAACTTTATAGAAAATTTGCATAGATTTGCATTCTATTAAGGATATATTCTATTATTTCTGTTATTGTATCTTTCCTTTCATTGTATATATTACTTAGGATATTTATAGGCTATTTGATAAAAAAATTGTAGTATATAATTTTCACTTGTATTTTTTGATAACTGAGATCAAAATGTTTTCTGTTATATCTCCTTTGTAACTATTGTTTCATTTGTCTATTATAAATATGGCTTTTTTACATGCTAGTTATTGGGAGTGAGTTTTCAGGTTAAAAATTACTTTGAGATTTTGTTTGGTAATTCATTAAACTCACTCAGACATTCAGAAAGAATTGCAGTGTTTATTATATTTAGTCATTCTATCTTAGACACATTATTCTCCTTTTATGCTAGTATTATTCTATATGTGTGTAGTTTATACAAATTTGGTGATTTTTTTCCATATTAATTTTTTTTTTATTTCATGCCTTTTAAGATGTGGTAGTAAAAATGTATTCTAAAACTTTCAAATTTTATTTCCAATTGCATTATGGAATCATATTATTATTAGTTCTGTGTTTTCCAGTTAATTCTCTTGGGTTTGTAGGTATACATTCATCATCTGCAAGTAATGATCATTTTGTCCTCTTTCCAGTGGTTATTCTTCTTACATCAGTTTCCTGCTTTATTATATTGGCTAGAACTTTAAAAACAATGCTAAGTAATTCTGATGGTAGTGGAGCCACATTAATTTTTATATCCTCCACACATAATATAATAAGTATTCTTGGCACATAAAAGTTACTTAGAAAATATTTGCTGGAGTGAATTGACTTGAATTTAGCTGCCAAAGAGCTTTGATTCTAGTTGGCAAACTGAAAGCGGTGTGCATAAATAACAATAGTACAAAAATAGAAGTTATATATTACATTAAATACTATATGTAATAAACTATTCTGGCTCTAGTGAAAAAAAAATTTGTGTAAAAGTGCAGCGAAAGAAGTTGTTGTAGCACAGGTGAAATTTAAGGCAGGAATTGATTGTACATGAAGATATCAAGATAGGGAGAGAGGAGATTCCCAGCAGAGGCAGCAGCTGCATTTGGAAAACATGACTGGTTCTAAGGCAAAAATGTGCACAGTTCGTTTGGACCACTGCAGAGGTTCCCTAAATGATGTGGAGGTATTCAAGGTTAGAAAAGTAATTGGATCAGGCCAAAGGAGTCTTGAATGACAGGCTATGTTCTTTGACCAAGGAAAATGATAGTTCTTTTGTGGCATATTTTGATACATAGAAATTGCTTACTACTCAAAGTGATAACAATATGTAGGTAGATTATGCCCCAGGCCCAACTAGACACTCCAGTGACTGCAGGGATTTTAGCACAGCTATGACCCAAGGCACACCATGTTAGGAAGAAGGTAAGATTTTAGTAAGCATATTTTCTGTCTTAGATATCAGTTGTTGTTTTGAGCCTACTGCCAAGGAAACCATCTCCTGTCCACCACATACACATGCAGACTCTTCCTTCGTATGTTTCTACTTCCCAATTTAAGTACCGAGAGTCCAATTCATTTTCTTTACCTTCAGAACTCTGGCTTTAAATATAATAGGAAACACCAGTCTACCTGTGTTCCATGTGTTTTATTTTCCTACCTAGATGACAATTACAAAAGATAAATTCTAGATTTCTCAGGTGTGTATCATGCATGTTTCATCTTCCTTGCTCTTGATTTTATGTTCCTTTTGAAGGATGATTATATCTTGGTATTAATACAGCTGAATTTTAATTGAAATTCTTTTAAAATTACCTATGGTACCCCCAATAACTGATCATACCATCTGATAATTCATTTGGAGAGCTAGTATTTGTTTCTGAAGTAATCTTAGTCAATTATTTTATAATTCAAACCTGAAAGAGGTATTATGGACTATAAGCAAAATTACCTTAATGATTTTTCTATAAATGGACATTTATTTTATTTTTTTTTAAAGATTTATTTATTTATGCATACAGGCTGGGGTACAGACCAGAGGCATGGGGCAGCGAGAGGTTTCACCAGAGACAGAGTAGGGAGCAGAACAGGCAGACTGACAGAAATACACTGCTCAGGGGAGCAGCGGGCGAGGCAGGAGAGGTCTGCTGAGGTGTGCTCCACAGCGCAGCACTTAACTGCTGTGCCACCAGGGAGGCCCCAATGGACATTTCTTGATTAAAGAAACAAGTTTAAAATACCACTGTACCGTAATTTGACGATGTTACATCTTCATTGTCTGTTACATTAGCAAAGAGAGTGCTTGGAGTACTTTCTCCTGATCTTTTACCTATTAGATTAATTAAGAGTATAAAAATAGATTTTGGGGCCTCGCTGGTGGCGCAGGGGTTAAGTCTCGGTGCTATCAAACTCCCCTGACAGGGAGCTGACCCACATGGGGCAGCAGACCTCTCCTGTCTCACCCACTGCTCCCCTCAGCAGTGTATTTCAGTAGATCTGCCTGTTCTGCTCCCCACTTTGTCTCTGCTGAATCCTCTCACCCACCCACCCCTCGCATGTCTGGCCTGCACCCCAGTTCTTGTATGCATAAATAAATTTTAAAAATATTTTTAAAAATAGATTTTGATGTAATATTTTAAGACATCTTAATACTGATAATGGGTTAAAAACATTACAGTTTGATTTTAAGGCTTTAAAATCCTGACTTGTGGGCCTCTCTGGTGGCGCAGTGGGTTAAGCGCTGCACTATGAAGCTAGCCAGAGCTACTGAAGCATGAGTTCGATACCTGGCCAGGGAGATTCCCACATGGCGCTGAAGACTTCTCCTGCCTCGCCCGCCGCTCCCCTCAGCAGTATACTTCGGTCGATCTGCCTGTTCTGCTCCCCACTCTCTGGTGAATCCTCTCACCACCCCACACCTCTGGCCTACACCCCAGCTTGTATGCATAAATAAATAAATCTTTAAAAAATAAAATGAAATAAAATAAAATCCTGACATGTTATACTTCTCTGAGTAACACCTCACTTGGACATTTTGGAAACAGCTGAAAGTATAACTTTTAAAACTAAAATGTTATTGGAACAATCAGATACGGGATATTGATTTATGGCCAACTTATTTTAGGTATAATTATGGTATTTTATGTTCTTTAAAAAAATCCTTACAGAGATACATACCAAAATATTTATAGATGCAATTATATAATAGCTGAGATTTATTTCAAAATAATGTGATGAGGTATAAGAATGAGGCAGAATTAGCCAGAATGGATGTTTGTTGAGGCTGAAGGAGACTTTCACCATATTTTTCTGATATATTCATATATACTCAAAATTATTCATATTAATAGATGAAAGTTTCAGGAATATAATTCATTTATTTGAAGAACAGCAGAACTGTAAAGAAATGTCAAAGGGGCTAATTACATGTAGCATTCAATCTAAACAGCTGTGCTTTTAATTTCTGTTCTTTGCCTTTTTCTTTAGGTGTTAATCTCTCTTTTTTAATTATTAAAATTCTTCGTTTTGTCTCTTGTAGCTGTCTCTTCTTGCTACTGTCCATGTTTCTGTCTCTGGTGTATTCTCTCCTCTGTCTCTCACATGATGATTTATTGCTTCTCATATGCTCTGAGCAAGGAGCCAAGAAATTCAGTATGATCATTTTTTTTTCTAGGAAGGATTTCTGTGTGGGCCTTGAGGGACTTTATTGGCGTGTTAAGCACATTTGGGTACATTTCTGTTGGCTGCCTCAAGGCTCCCAGTTTTTTAACTGTGTTCCGGATAATCGAGGCATCCTAAAAAGGTTTAGATGTATTATACAAACAGTCATAGGTCTTGAAACCACAGGAGAAGTATTTTTTTAAATAAATCGAGTAATAATTGCACGAGACATAAATAAAATTTTTAGATTTTTTTTATTGGGATAACGTTTCATAAAACTGCTTATGATGTTATAATGTAGAGATATAGGGGCACGTGTACACAGATGTATGTTGCCAGACACACCTACCACCAAGGCACTGCAGTTCTCTGCTGTGGTGCCCTGGACTTCCTTCCTCTCTGCTCTCTACCCTCCACTCTTGGTACCCTCAATTTTATAGTCAGATTTCTAAGGTTTGCTTTTGGTTTGGGTTTCTCTGTATTCCACATATGAGTGAAATCATCCAGTGTTTGTCTTTCTTTTTCTGACTTCTTTTGCTTATTGTAATCTGCTCCAATTCCATCTGTGTTGTCACAAATGACTAAGTTCCTATTGTGTATTTATAACCACATCTCCTTAATCCATTTAGGTTATTTCTGTGACTTAGTTATTATAAATAGTGCTGCAGTGAACATAAGAGTGGCATATTTTCCTTCAAATTTGTGTTTCTATATTTTTCTGGTGTATACCTAGGAGTGGGATTGTTGTATTATATGGTAGGTCTGTTTTTAATATTTTGAGAAACCTCCATTTTGTTTTCCATAGGGTCTAGACCAGTCTACATTTCTACCAACTGTATAAGGATTCCATTTTTTTCCTACATCCTTACCAACTATGGTTGTGTTTGGTCTTTTTTATATGGGTCATTTTCACTGATGTGATATCAGATCTCATTGTGGCTTTGGTTTTTAATACCCTAGTGATGGTCATCGTGAGCATTTTTTTCATGTGCCTTTTGACCATCTGTATTTCTTCTTTAGAGAGGTGTCTATTTAACTGGGCTGCCCAGATTTTGATTGGGGCTTTTTTGCTGTTAAGTTGAATTAGTTCTTTGTAGGTCTTGTAGATATCAGCCCCTTGTCAGATGTATAATGTGCAAATATTTTCTTCCAGTCGGTAGTATATGTTTCCATTTTAATGATAGGTTCTTTCATTCTACAGGAGCTTTTTGGTTTGATGTAGTCCCTTTTGTTTATTTTTACTTTTGTTTCCCTTGATATTGGAGTCAAATCCTCAAAGGCATCCATGAAGTCAGTGTCGTGGAATATTTTGAGTATTTTTTTTCTCCTATGTATTTTATGGTTTCACTTCCTACATCCAAGTCTTTAATCCCATTTGAGTTATTGTTTGTGTATGGTGTGAGATAGTGATCTAATTTCATTCTTTAGTATGTGACTGTCCAGTTTTTCCAACACCATGTACTGAAGAGATATTCCTTTCTCTAATATATATTTTGGCTCCTATGTCATAGATTAACTATCCATATAAATGTACATTTACTTCTGGGCTCTCAATTATATTCCATTGTTTTTTTTGTCTGTTTTAATTCCAAGACAATACTATTCTGATTACTATAGCTTTATAGTATAATTTGAAGTCTGGAGTGTGGTACCTTTGTTCTTCTACTGTTTTTGGTCAGAACTATTCAAGGTGTTTTGTGGTTCTGTATAAATATTAACAATGTTCTATTTCTTTGAAGAATTCCATTGTATCTTTGATAGGGGGTTACATCAAATTTGTATATTGCTTTAGATAAAATGACCGTTTTATCAATGTTAATTCTTCCAATCCTGGAGGCAGGGAACATCTTTCCATTTCTTTGTGTCTTATTTCTTTTAGCAGGGTCTTATAGATTTATTGTACAGGTCCTTCCTTCACCTCTTAGGTATTTATTTAATTTTTTATGCCATTGTAAATGGACTTGTTTACTTGATTTTTCTTTCCTCTAGTTCATTGTTTTTGTAAGTTGATTTTTTTAACCTGCCATTTTACTGTACTAATGTACTATTTCTAATTAGTTTTTAGTGGTATCTTTGGGGCTTTTTATGTATATTATGTCATGAAATTTTTCAGCTTTTCCTTATATTACTTTAAGAGTCAGAAGAATAAACATATTCTTATGGGATATATACTTGGTGCTAAGTAGTAGGTTGATCCTAAATGACATATAAAGTGTCATAAGGTTCATCTACTCAATGACCTTTCAGATTGTGAGTTCGAGTCAGTCAGGAAATATGTCTACTTATATTCCTGCTGCCCATCACTATTCCTGGTATACAGAAGCCATTCGATATTTATTAATTGACTGAGTGAATGAACACTGAAATTCAGCACACATGAATTGAGTGAAGATTACATGCCTGTTTCTACATTGGCTCCCTGAATTATCAAAATATAGGTACAGAGATCTGTCAACCCAAAGCAGTCATAAAGACCTCCGCATATGTCTCTTATAGGAGGAATATGGGGAACAAAATAAGGGATCAGGAAAAAAAAAAGACAAAACTAACAGACAACTATAAATCAGAGACATTCAGCTGGAGAAGGTCAGGGAGAGGGATTAAAATAGGGTAGGAAGAGCACAAAAGACTGTGATGATGGTTCATGGGTGATTTAGTGGTGGGAATTTTATGGGAAATACACCTGAGAAGAGAAAGCAAACTGTACAAAAATAAATAATGATGTTATATATATATATATATATATAAATATATAACATATATGTGTTTATATAGATAACATATATATATTTTTAATAAAACAAAATAAAAGGAACTGGGCATGTGAAAACACATGCATTGTTACTAATATCCTAATATTGAAAGGACATACAGCTTAGCATCAAAAAGGAATGGAGAAAGCAACTTTGTAAAAATAAAATTAAGGAAGTCTTTGTAAGGTGACAATGTTCTGATTTAGAGTTAAAAAGTCCAGGTCATCAGTGAGTGGAGCAGAGAAAAAATGCATGGTGGAGGTTCAGAGTGTCCAAGTACTTGGCAGTTAAACTGGGGATGCATTTTGGGTAATCAATGATTGAATTTTAAGAATTAAGGGCTAAGAGGTTAAGAATGAGTCTTGAGATTCGTTGGTTGGGTGGCTGCTAGTCTCTAGACAGGGAATCCAGCAGGCTGGTTTGGAAAAAAATTGCATGGCAAGAATGAGTTCATTTGGGGACAAGTTGAGTTTTTAAAATACCTGGGAAATATCTTAAAAGGAATATATGATAGAGTGTAAGAAATAAGAGTGTTGGTGCTTAGGGAAACATTAAATGGTTAGACTGAGATCCCATTTTCTGGTCAGCTGTTGGCTAGAGGATATCCTCAATTCCTTGTCACATGTATCTTTCCAACATGGCAGTGTGCTTCAGAAAAACATCCAAAACAGAGAAGGCAACAGAACAGGAGTTCTTCCCTGGGCAGGAGTTAAAATCTTCTGTAACCTAATCTTGAAGTGACATCTCATCACCTTTGCCATTCTGTTCACTAGGAGTAGTCTGTTGGCCAGACCACTCTGAAAAGGAAATCATGAAAGGTATCAGTGCTAATAGAATGGGGGTCATTGGGGCCATCTCATTATCTACCTGTCAACAAATATTAAGGGATTACATTTAATGTATCTGGCTATTTACATTGATATGAACAGATACTCTTCCTGATAGAACTTTTCCTCATGTGAATCTAAAAATCATGTGTTGAGTAACTATGGCTGCCTTATGACAGGTATAAAGAAAAAAATGTGGGTCATTCTCTAATGCATCTTACTTTTATACATTTATAAGAATGTATGGCCTTAGACTGATTTGTGTACTAGGCTGTGTGTGTGTGTGTTGAATGAGATGATCTGATTTTTGAGATTTATGGCAAGGCTGTGATTTTTAAATTAATCATGAGAGAAATCTTGAAGACTATAAACCAAAGACTTGTTGGAATAGATTGTGTATTTTTCCTCTAATTTTTATTTTTGCGGCGCTTTAGCTATTTGCATGTAAAGAAACAATTTAAAATACCAACAAGTCTATGATAAATGTGTTGACCAACAAGTCTGTGATAAATGTGATAAATATAAGTTTGTTAAGGACACTGATCCTATTATCAGATTGGCGTACTTCTATACTTGTCTACCCTATAATTTTCACTTTTCTAGAATAAGAAGGGCCTGAAAGGAGTGACGTGTCCTCGTTTAATCGGCCATGAAAGTGAGTCCTAACCTAATATCAGAGCTTTAAGAAAATTCACATTGTGGAACCCTCCTGGATGCCTAATAAATATTTCTTTTCATGCAGTTCTGTGTCCTCAGGCAAATATATTCTTTAGCTATCTCAATCTAAATAAAAGTTAGGTGGCAGGCTTAGCATCATTTAAAGTGCACCGCCTCTCTTTTTTCTTTTCAGTGTGTTCTTCATGGGAAACTGTATTTGGAAGTGAAGTGTTGACCTCAGGCAGTATTTCAAACTCATTTGTCTTTTCTTTGGCTAGTGCACGGATTCGTAATCTTTCTATGCTGTGACACTGTATTTTGTGTAACTTCCATTCCCAAGTGCTGTATGACACACATACAAACTTATATTTGAAAGTTAATTAAAATTAATTTCATTTTGAGAGCTCCACTTGCCTCTTGAGATAATTGGAGACATCCCATAGCATCAAAGGCAGAAGGTTGGCAATTACTGATTCAGTGATATAGCTGCATGTGAAGAAATATGTTTAATGGTATATGTGATATACTGGGCTAATCTTGTTTTAGTGTATAGTAATTGTGTAAAAAAAGGAAGTCTGATTACATTATGATATCATTTTAATGATTCATTCATCCTGCTTTGGTTATAGAAACTCTTCATCTGGAATTGTCTGAAGTGGATGATCATATCTCTAGAACCCCCCTGCACACTGGGAGTTTCGCATCACAGAAGGAAAGATTACTTTGAAGAAGAGACAGAAAGGGATTACCCTGCTTTAGAAAGAAGCTCAGAGTAAAGAAAAGTATTTCAGACAGGAATTATGAAAGGAAGGAAGGTTCAGGGTAGGGCATGGGGTATTTTACAATGTATAAAAAGATGAAATTGCCTATATTCAAATTAATCAGCAAATAATACAACTATTCTTTCATCCACTTATTAAAAAACTTAAAAATATTTAGTGACTGCTTTGTGCCATAGTCTGCATAGACACCTAGGGACACTGTAGTGAACATGCTGAGCAAGGAGTATCTTCAGGATTTTTAGTTAGTAGAGCCCTGGAAATAATAGCTGCTGAAATTGATAGGCTTACATATAAGCTATGAAAAGGTCGTGAGACGGTTGATTATAAACATTTTGCAAGAATTCCTAGTAAAAAGAGCCCATTTTGTGTGTAGATTTGTTTCTTTCCCTATTTGTAATCCAGCTACACTTGATGTAAAAGTAGTACTTGACAGAATGAGCACTGGCCTACTAATGGCAGCCCCCACCCTAACCCATACTTCCTGTGCTCTCACTAGTGCAGCCATATGAGCCATAGAGAAATTGCACCCGTATTCGATCATGAATATATTTGTAACCAAAAGGGAGGGAAATGTAAAGAATAATATTTACTGGGTGTGTATATGTGTATGGTATGTCAGCCTGTAGGTATACACACACAGACACAGACAGACACACACACACCTACAGACATGAGATCAACTTGTACTAGTAGTAGATGTGGGTTTTTCCATCATACAAAATATAATTGAATAATCCTACTGTTTCTTTTAAATCTGATTGAAGATAGACTTTTCATCTGAAAGGAGCAATGTCTATTTTGGTGTTGGGGAGAAGAAATCTGGGCAGCAATAGGGGAAGAAAACATTGGGGAATACATAGTGCTAGAGACTATAGTCTATGGAACATAGGAAAGGAAATTATTAGAAAAGAAGAAAGGGGCCACCCCTAATAAAACTGGTTTCTTTAGAATAGCATTGGCTCTGATAGAAATTATAGAGGAACCTATTCTCCCTTGCCTCTTCTTTCCAACAATGAGTTTTATTTCTAGACCTTAGAACTTAGGTTAGTTCAGTGTTTCAGTCCAGTTAGATAACAGTTAACACTTAATGAACATTTAGATATTCCAAGCACTGTGCCACATGAATCATTTTAATCCTCACAATCCTTCAGGTACCTAAGTATTATTATTTTCTCCTCATTAAAAGGAAAGCTGAAGCTTAGAACAGTTAAGCTGATCTTCCATTCAGATGACATATGGTAGATGTACCGTTTTACTCTCTGCTGTGGCTGACCTGTCTATCAGGACTAGACCCAACTCCAGCTTAATGCCTTATTTTCAAGGAAAATTGTGTACCAAATGCTACAAAAAATTGGAAGCTCCTAAAAGTTTTGGAACATAACTGATCTCTAAACTGGCAGCAACCAATATTTAATTATGACATGTAAAGTACATTGACTTTTTCAATTATATATTTTAAATCATAATGTATATTAGCTTATGCACATTATTAAATTAAACCTTTGTATCCTTTCCCTGAACCCTAAACTGTTGCCATTTTCTTTTTTGTACTAAAATCTAAAAATGGATCCTGGCTGTACTTTCACAGAATGGTAACAACAAATAGAACAAAGAGAGTAAATCCATCAGGGAAACTTAAATCTCCCTTTTGGAATTGTGATAAGCATTCCCATCAAGAATGACATAATAAGTATTAAAGGAAAAGAGAGTAAATTTGGTTGGAACCAAATAAATATTGTAGACCCAGAAAAATTCTCTTAAACTTTAATTATAGGAGTAGATAACATAGTAATAACTTGTTTTGTGATCAGAGTAAGAGAGGATAAATTGCAATTGGAATAAGAGAGAAGATTGTGTTTTTGAGTCACAGCTTATAATCAATGCATCTCCTTATTGCTCTATAGGATGAAATATTAGATATTTTTAAACTTTCTGTCACTTACAAATTTGTCTTCATCTAAAATCTCATGCTACCTCTGTCACTTTTGTCACATGGTTCAAGTTTAAATACGATAAAAAAGAAATTACAAGCTATAATTTGCACAGTATTAAACAATCTTATTTCACTCTATGTAACAAGTATCTTCTATCCCAGTCAGAAAATTCTCAATTTAGTGTTCCTCAGTTTGTTGCTTTGGTCAATGGCAACTTCAATTGTACCACACTAACTTTTCTAGCCCAGCCACTGCATTTTTCCAGAATGCTCCAAAAGTGATATACTAGTATTATGCCAATAGCTTGGGAATTTGCTGTTTAGTAAACATTTGGACCATGAAATTGTGATCACCTTGGGATTTGTGGGTCTTTTAAGGAGTCAATCCTCTGCTTTTTCAGAACTCTTCCCACAGCTTTTTCTTTCTAGGCTTTCGATTTCTCATGGCTGTCGTTTCTGTTGGGCATCAGAGCAGGCTACTGGATTACAAATAGGACCACCAAGATTCCAAAGAGCACAGGGCAATACTCTTAGTTGCATTTTTAGTGCAGAGCTTAGTATATGCTGCCTATGGCTGCACGTTTCTAAACACTAACACAAAACTCCAAGAAAGTCTGTGCCATGAGTAGAGTGAAGTTTTATTGTGTGTGTGGTCTTAAATTTTTTTTCATATCAGATATTGGTTGGGTGAGAGATTCCTTGCAGAAATGAATGTGTGCCAGAAATATAAAAATTATACTTACTATAAACCAATGAATTTCTACTATCAACCAAAAGATAGATTATTTCTGTATCATGGGTTGACTTATTAGGTAAATTATACATTTTGCATTTGCGAAATCTGAATTTTGTGAAAATTAATTTATTGAAAAAAATATTGAGTGAGTTTCCCACTATGCATAAGACTTTGTGCTAGATGCTTTCATAGCATAGACATAAGTGCACGAAACTCCCACATGGCTCTTTTAGTCTAACCAGAAAGATAAAAAATGCATTCAGGTAACAATGTTATAGAGTGGGAAGTATTATGAGCAGCACCAAGAGAAATAGACCTAAAGTTCCTGAGAAATTATTTCCAGCTGGAAGATCATGGAAGACTTGGTGGAGTGATATTTGATCTGGTGTTTGAAGGGCATGTTGTGGTTTGAATGTGCAAGAGCTGAGGGGAGAACTGACATGGCAGAACTCTAGGCAGAGGGGATAACAAAACTAAACGCAGGAAGGTGAAAAGTCTGGATCTAGTCCAAAAAAGCAAAAGTTGCATTTGTGGAGTGTACGAGGAGAATAATGGAGATATGAGGAAAGAATGGCCATTTGGAGCCAGATCATGAAGAACTGTAACTGTTAAATCAAGTGGTCTGGGAATTTCAAGTGATAGGCATTTAGTATTTTTTGAGCAGAATCAGGCTATAACTTGAGCTAGTTTTCTAGGCAAATATTAATAATGTAAATTGGATCACTGCCAGGACAGAAGTGAAGAGACCAGTTAGAAGGCCATTCTGGTTCAGTTAAAGGGTGTAAGTCAAGGTGAATATAGAGGATCAGATATCAGATAGTAGGCATAGCCCTCAAGGGTAGGACTTGACATTGAAGGTGATGATTTAAACTTGTGTTTTGTTTAATATAGACATACGGAATACCTGTTGAGGGAGGGTAAGGTGAGAAGAGGGTAATTGATGTTTCAGCTTGTACAGTGTTTAGAACTCTGGTAAAAGATAGGCTGAGGACTCTCTGCTTCTTCTGGAGGTGTGTTATTTGTAGTTCAGATTCCTGAACTGCAAAAAGTGCAGTAATAGGCTAGACTGCAAAAAGTGTGGGCTGCAAAAAGTGTAATAATCTTTCTAGGCACTAAAGCATGTGATCACTCTGAATTCCAACATAATGAGACCAAGGGGATTAGTCTGATTTCTCTGTAGACCTCTTAATTTTGAAATTGCACTCAAAACTCCACTTGTTTTGTCATTAGACATGAGACAGTCAGGGTGAGAGTAAAGATAGCTAAGTGTGAAACTTTTATCTTGCTGAAAAACAGCTACATATTTATGCCTGAGTTTTAGCACTGGTCTCTTTTGCATATTGAAGGTAACTAGTATCTACTGTTCTGAAACCTCTGTAAGATCTCAGACTTTTTATTCTCTTAAAAATTACTGAGACCTTCCCAATGGGCTTTTCTGTATATGCAGCTTTGTGTATATATATAAAATATATTATATATAATATATATAATATATAACATATGATATATAATATATAAGGTATGTATTATATATAATATATTATGTTTTATATTATATATAAAATAATATGTAATATATAACATAATATACAAACTATATATTATATAATATATATTATATAATATATATAGAGAGATTAGCATATCTAGATTAGCATATTGCTTCTACAGTTAATGTGTTGCTGTATGTGTTGGGGGATGGTGGGGTGGAAAAACGTCTTCACTTAGATATGAAATTCAAAAAGGGAGATATATTTTAGTACCTTTTGTTGGAATCTGCTGGTGATCGTCTTTAATACTAGACTGAAGTTCTTAAACAAGCAGTTTTCTTAAAGGTGATTTGCAATGTGACATCCAAAAACCACATCAAGGAATTTTTCATACTCAGTTATAAAACATTCTCTGATCAGTCTTAGGCTTTGAGTGTGTTTTTTGTCTATGCTTGGTTTTGTACCACAATACACTGGTTATTTGGAAAATAGAGATTCACCATCTATATGTCCATCTTTCCTGAGACCCTCACAATGGGCTTTTTTGTATATTTAGCTTACACACACACACACACACACACACACACACAGAGACCATGTTAGAAATTAGTGTTGATTCATTTTTGCAAATGTTGACCCATCATTATAAATACCTACCTGGTAATTTCACCACCTGTCTCATCATTGAGAAGTTATTAAGCTCCTAATGGCTGAAACAAGTTTTCCAAAATTATAGTTTTTACTTGAAAACAGTTTGTTGCTGACAACCAATACTACCATTTACTTTCCTTTTGTAGGTACAGTGTAGGGACAGGAAAGAACAGGAAGATACCAGGGAGCACAGGTTGTCTATGGGGACGGGCAGACGTGTCAAAAGGAAAGGAGGAGTTTTGGAGCCCTCAGTGGCTTTTTATGCTTTTTAATGGTCTCTCGTAGGGAGGCTATAATGTACAGGGCAGGCAGTGGGGCCAGGAGGCTGGCAGGCCTTCCAGCCCCCAGCGAATCTTCACTTTCTCGGGCTCTCTGGTGGCGTCCTGTGGCCTCTCTACTGCACCCCAAATGGTCCTCTGCTCCATGCTCTATTCTCTGCCACTTCTGCTGCTTCCTGCTTATAAGTTCAGTCTCTTGCCCAAGGTGTGCCCACTCACGCATGCCAACACCCTACTCCAGGTGCCCACCATCAAGCCTACGTGTAGGCCTGCAGAGGTCCGTCACTGGGGGGAGGGAGGAAAAATCTGATAATTCTCATTTACCCGACATACAGGCTTACGTATTCACTTTTGACATTTCTAGCAAATATTGAAGGCTGAATTATCATAGTTTGTCAGTTAAAATATCAAGTAAAAATGGAGTCCTATGAAGAGTAAAAGCACTACCTTAGCTCACAGTTCAGCAGCATAAGTTTTGACGATTCAAAACACTCACTCACTTTGGTATCTAACCAGGATGCTTTTTGCCTACTTCTCGTTTAGACAGAATATGAAAAAAAAGGCCCACTTAAAAGCGAATTTAATAAAATTTAGAATATTGGTTTACTAGCTTTATTCTTCGGTGAGGTTGGTTTGGTTTTCCCCTTGCAAATACACACTGGTCACAGATAGTGTCTACTAGCAACTCTCTTTGTGCTAAGTTACCAGGAGTTTTATTTCACTTTGTGTTGTACCATGTAGGGTAAATGGAAATGAGCAGGTTTTTTCTGTCCTCCCACCATTAGCATCAATGATCGACACCTGTGGTCATACACGCGTGCCTGATGGCGGCACCTGGAGTACGATGTGGGTGTGCATGAGTGGGCGCACCTGAGGCTGAGAGATTGAGCCTATAAAGGCGGCAGCAGAGGGACGGAGGTGGCAGAGGGCCGTGTGACATAGTGCAGTAGAGCCGAGTGAAGAGACCAGGAGAGAATGGCAGAGAGCCCAGAAAGAGCAAAGATTTGCCGGCCTGCAGTCTCCTGAGCACCAGGCTCCCCTGCCCTGCACCGGGGGGGCCTCATTACAAATGCTGTAGAAAGATCATTAGAAGCATGAAAAAGCCACTGGGGGCTCCAGGACTCCTCCTTTCCCCGCTGCCTGGCTCCATAGAGAACCTGCTCCTCATCTTGCTGGTGCTACAGCAAAAATGTCAACACAATGAGAATAGCAAACATTGTCTTGGTAAGATTATGCAAATAATGTTGATCTCCTAGGTCTACTGAAAGAATCTCATAGAACACACTTGTATAACTACTGCTTGATATTAGCTGACTTACTGACTTCTACCTTAGAATTAGTGCATAAACCAAGTTTTGGATTTTAATTCTACATGATAATGTTTGTGTTTTGTTCTGTCTGCTCCTAAGCAAACAGTTGGTCAGATAACCTAAACTAACAGTAGCATGCTTTTCTTGGGGGTAACTGAAGGAGGCCCATTTCCATGGGCACCGGGCTGACTCTCCCCAGCCCACACCTTGGATTCTTTGCCTGGGAGTGTTCTCTCAGGGCTGGAGCCTGCTTTACTTGAGTGCCTTGCGCAAGGTGAAAGTGCTGGGAAATGAGTGTCTACCCCCCTTCCCAATAGCCCTCAACCAACCACTAATACGAAGTAGGTGCAGCCCCCCAGTGCCTGCGCCCAGAATGCTAGCAGGATTAAACTGAGGTTGCCACAGTGGCAGCTGGCTTGATGACTTCTCTTGTGGGTGGGCTGTGTCTCTCACTTTCTCACTCTGCCACCAGTATGTCTTCATTCACCTTTTAAAACTGCACGGGAGAATCCAAAAGAAGGCAGAAACTTTATTTTCGTATTTCCTTCACTGATTAGCTTTTAGCCTTTGTGAGAAGGACAGACTTTCTTTTTCTTCCTCCCCACACCATTTTCTCATGGTAGATTTCTAAAAAATACAGAAACACCTTAATCATTTTCAAGTTATGCAGTTAGCCATATCTCCAGGGATGAGTGTGTGTGTGGACACTGTGTATTTGTTTATTTAGTTTTAAAGTTTATGATTCTCAAGGGTTTCTTAGAGCTTTTCATATGGTGGTATCAGAGTGTGGGAAATGAGGGCATTCTGCGACATACTCCAACCAGCTTCTCTACTGTTAAGACTATCCCTTTGTTTTTTAGTGGAAATGTACAAAATGTAATAATTAAGGAACATAACACGCATTTTTTTGGTCATTAAATTGAGAGCGGCCTTAGATGGCTGTCAGATGTGATGTCCCGTGACTATTACTCCTTTGGATTTGGTCTGTGGGTTTGGGAGGGTGGGAGGTGGACACCAAACAGGTGTTCCTAATTTATCCAATTAGACTCACATCTCAAAGCACCTGGCAGCTGGGTTGATGATATATCCATTTCTTATTTTAAACTGGTGGCTAAACTAAGGTCCACTCAGCTGGACTAAACAACTGTGTACCACTCTTCTCCCCATTGCTGGTTTCCTGGCCCCAGTGTGGGTTAGGGCTGTTCCTGCCAGAGACTGTACAGAAAGCAGCACTGGAATTTAAGAATTCCAAGCTCAATGTTTGTAATGAGAGTTAGAAATGTTAGGATTGGGCAGATGACTATACATATTACAGTACAGTATAGTACAGTAGAGCATAATAAGAGATCAAAGAAAAGGATCTCTTCACTAAGATGGAATAATAGTGTATTATTCATATGTTATGTTATATATGGGATTTTTTCAAGTTATAGTATTTCTCTCAGGTTTGTTTAATTCACCAACACAGTCATTATTAGTCTTATTGTCATTTCGTTCCACTATTTTCCTGTGCTTTATGTACTTGTGAATGTGGCAGGTGAAAACAGTATTTTTGGTTTAAAGAGATGATCTCAAGCATTGGATTTCCAGTTTGCCCCGTATGTTCCAGTGGACAAGTTCCATTAAGACATGCAACCAGTACTCTTTATACTTGTCCTCCTGGATACCCTCTAATCCTTTGATTATGTTTCCTCTGATAGATTTTCAGGCCTCCTTGTAATTCGTATTATTTCGTAGGATTTGAAGGTTTGAGTTGAAGGTTTCTAAATATTTTTTATAGGTCCACCTCAGTAACTTGTATAGAATATGAGCAAGAGACTATTCATCTATTCATTGAATGAACTGGCTGGGAAATGTTATTGGATATGTCCGTACTCTGATAATGAATATATATAGACACTTAGGTACCTTTTATTCTACCTGCTTCCCTTTCCCCCTCTTGTCTTATATGGTGGTAGAGCTCTTTATTAAGCTTTGTCACCTTTCTAGGGAATGATCTTTCTACTTCAGTCATATTAGACCTAAATATATATTTTTTGTGTGTAACCTTGGGTTCATTATGTAATTGTTTGTGTTTTGGTTTTCTCATTTATAAAAAGGAGAGTGATAACACTACCTTGCCTCATAAGCCTACCATCGATATATGTATTAATACATGTAAAACACTTAGCATGACCAACAAATATTTCAAAGCTTTATAATTAGTTCCAACTTTTGGTTGGCTGTGAATACAGAAGCTCAGCAAGATCAATGAAAGCATTTTGTGAACATTAATTAACTCTATAGAATTTACAGTTGAAGCAGGTCACATATTCTTACGTGAAAATTGTGCTAAGCATCCCTTATGTCAGTAAAATTTATAGAAACCCCATATACAGATGCCAATGCACAATATTTTGCTTGTTTTAAACACTGGCCACTGGGTAACAATGCCTCTACTTTTGCTCCGAAGGCTTAGTATAGTTCCTGGTATGTGGATTATGTCCGGATGTAGTTTGTAGCAGGTGCTGTTGGTATCCTACTTGGATCTCCTTCACTGGATTTGCATCCATTGCCCAGCTGCTGCGGGTACGTGCTGCTAATGACTCGCACCTGTACTCTTCTCCAGAGGCCTGCCCTTGATTGACAGTAATTACCTCAACCAAACATGTTAGGGAGATTATGAGATCACACCCGAGCCCCCTCCGTTTCTCCAGGGTGAATCAGAGCCAATGACTGTACAAGGTATAATAGCCTGCCCCCTTGCTTTTGAACTGGATAATGTCTGTGGTTCAGTCCACATTCTAGAACTCCTCATTGGATCAAATTGAAGCTGGATTTCGGAAACCATGTTTGTCTAGCTCCTTCCTCCATTTTAGTGTACTCCTTGACCTCCTGGTTTCTCCCAAGCACTCTGTACAAGAAACATTGTCTTGGGCTTTGCATCCAGAGAACGTGACCTACAGTGTTGCTAATCTTAGCATCTCTGTTTCTTTCTTAGTTCCATCGTCAACCTAAAGTTCCTTTTATTAAGTAATCTCTTGCTTAAATTTCCTTTCTCTTTTTGTTTTGTTTTCTTGGTTGGACCCTGCCTGGTATGTATCAACCCTACTCATGGTATATGAGCATATACCGTGTCTTCGAATGTTTATGGTTATGCCGCATCAAATCTTGATCTCCTTATATATTGGCTTTTTCAAGATAGTATTAGGATGAATATCTCAAATTTTAAAATCTAAAAATTAGTTTCAAAGTCTGAGTCATTTACATCTGCCTCCTAGGGTTGTTGTAAGAATTATAAGAGTTACTCTTTTAAAGAAGTGGTCTTTTTGGTAGCTGTTTGGGTACTGATATTACTCTTAAGAGACTTGCCCACTCTTTGAGAGGTGCTCATTTTTGGCTCTCCGGACACCTAGTGAGTACCCTTATCACAGTGCTTTATGAGGCTCTATTATCCTCTTCTGTTTTCCATTTCTCTCAGAAAAGCATGAGCTTTTTAGTGTGATCTGTTGATGTATTATCTTTCTAGGGGAAGAAAAGACCTGGCTTATATAACTCTTGCTGACTTCCATGGGAAATACTGCCAGGTAACCTGTCCACTTTCAAGCTACCTACATGAAGTCACTGAAAACAGAATTAGGAAGAGATAACATACAATTGGCTCTTGCCAGTCAGTATATACCAACTCATTCTTTGTATCTCTAACACAGCATAATGTAGCTAAGATGGGAGCTAGATGTTCAATAGATGACTAAAATGTAGTGACTAAGAAGACTTGAGTATATGCACTAAAGTGATGGAATAATTTGGTATCTATTTTTTGTTACATAACCAAAATCTGCTCCCTTCATGTACACACATGCCTCCACACATGACCACACACACACAGCCCATGCTATTCATGAATTTAATGAAAGTAAAGCAAACAGTTATGGCGTGGTGGGGAATGTTCATGCTCTGCCTTGGCAGGGAGTCTCTGACTCAGTTACAGGTCTCAAATTTGTGATTTATTAGACACATGAATGGAGATTAGTCACTTCATCTGGCTTGGCCTTAGTCTTCTCAGAGGGTTGGAGTGAACAGTCTAAAGTTCCTTCTAGTCTCAAAATCTATAATGCACCCTAGTGAGCATATAATTTTATTTCCTCTTTCTCTCATCTTTCACACCCCATCTTTGAGCTTTACATTGTGCCAGATGCTAGAAATACAAAAAGGAATAAGATGTACCCATGACAGATGAGAATCTTCATGTCTTTTTTTCTGAACATTCTGTCATCTGGAGACTGTGAGTTTGCTCTTTGCCAAATGTGTTTGTACAAATATGCCAAAGGCAAAATTTTATTTCCTCACAAATTTTAGCCCTTGACACATAAAGGTATTGGGTTAGTAGTTTTAATGTTCTGGAAGAAAATAACTAAGGCTGTCCTGATCCTCAAACAGTTCTTTAGAAAATGTCAAATCCTATTAATGGTGTGGAGAAAAACCTCAGCAAACAACAAACTTATGTCATGCTCTGAGTTAGGCTCACACTCAACTTACAGCGGGTATAGTTTGTTTGGAACTACTAAGCAAAGTTGGAAAAAATTGAGTCTAAGTCTAAGAAGTATTTATCCTGTCCTTTCTCACATTTGTTGATAAGAAAGACTTGAAAAATGACTCTGAAGCTTATGTGTTCTCCTTCAAGGCTGCTTCTACTTACTGACTCCAAAATGCCTTATTTGTTCACATCAACTGTGACCCCTGCACTTAAATTTTATAAGTTGCATTGATTTGCAATAGAAATTACTATTGGGAACATTTTTTTGGTTATGCTATTTTTAGAACTAGTTTTTCAAAATTAATTTGTTTTTGTTTCGACAGGGGCTGATAATATCCGGAAATACTGGAGTCGATACTACCAGGGATCTCAAGGGGTAATATTTGTATTAGACAGTGCTTCTTCAGAAGATGAATTAGAAACATCTAGAAATGAACTGCACTCAGCTCTTCAGCACCCACAATTATGCACTTTACCCTTTTTGATATTGGCCAATCATCAAGACAAGCCAGCTGCTCGATCAGTACAGGAGGTAAGTCTCATTAACATGACAATTCTTTATCTTGTTAGCTACACTTTTCCTACCACCTTGAAATTTGAAAAGAAAAAAAAAAAAGTCTGTTATTAGGAATCTGCTGCCTGTGCTGTTTTTACCATGAAACCTCCATTTTCTTAGAAAGCAGAAAGCCTCTCTCAGTCTGGTAGAAATGTTAAGGCACTTTACCCCACTTCAACTGTTTATCTGAATATTTTTGCATCTGTTTTAAAAGGCTAAATGTCTGGTTATTTCATTTTTCATTTAATTTTTTACCCCACCAACTAACTTTGTTCATTCTTTTCTTAAGCTTTTCAAGGATGTCATATTCTTGGCCTTCTGAAGTGCTCACTGTTGACTAGAAGCAGTAGGTCCTGTTGTGTAATCAGACAGGCTGGAAATCAATGTCTTATCTTGCAATTTCCATGTCACCAAATACATTTTAATAGGGGCCAATTCTATATCTTTCTTATTTAATTTCATTTCTTAGCTTATCTCTCTCCTCTAAAAGCATTCTGGCCAAATAATCAGTATCTTACTTAGTAGAACTTTTTGATTCATGACACATAATTGGATATGTGAATAGTTTTTTCAAAGTTCCATTATGGTGAATGTTAACCAAAGTACAATGAAATCAAAATAGTCAATGTATTCCTTTATGCTACTAACTTTCACGGTACATATTCTCACCATTCCAAAATTTGTGTGCTTTTTAAAAGTGATTTCAGAATAAGATGATTAATGCCCTTTCATCTAAAAAATGGGTGAGGATCCAAGGATATGACATGTTCTGATTCCAAACCTCCCTTACACTGAGTGTGGTGCCATGGGCAATAGCTTTGTTCTTGTGCCTGCCTTCACACCTGTAAAATGGAAATAATGCAAATTTTTAATAATAGTATATATAGTGACATCATTATTGGTGTTAAATTAGTTTATGATTATAAGGTGCTTTGCTGAAAAACGAATTGTTATACTGAGATTAATTATGGGAAGTATAAATATGCATTATTACAGAATACATAGACAATCTAACATTTTATACATCTATAGTACGTACATTAAAAAACACATAAATGAAATAGACAAATTCAAGTGATGCGACTTACTCAAGTTATGTGCAGTACGGGAACTATGGTTATGGTTCATGGGTGAATTGGTGGTGGGAATTTTATGGGAAATACACAATAATGTAAAAGATATAAGTAAAAAATATATATTTTTTAAAGTTATGTACAGTAGCTATAAGGAATTTTTTTGGGGCTTTCAAATTTAAGAAACTATATTTTCCTTAGACATTAAGAATTAAAACTGATATATATGTTCTTTGAACTTAATATGTCACTCAAGAATCCTCCATAGAAATTAAAGGCTATCACCTTGAATATAGGAAGCTTTGAACAATTGATTGCTTCTGAGTATGTCTGGTGTGTGTTGACTCTCTCTCCTAAGAAAAGTGCAAATGTCTTTTTGTGATCCATCTTTTAGTAAGACAGAGAAGAGGCTATAAATATGTAATCATAGATGTTATTTGAAAACTATTATGAACTTGTATATAAAGGAATATATGTGATTTTGATGTCTCTTTTTATTTATATAATTTTAAATAAATTCTCCTCAAAATTTTTACTTATATTGAATTTCCAAATACCATTTCTAGGACTGCTTTAGGTAAAGCATCATTCCTATCATTTTGTGAACATACGACACAGGGGCATAGTAAAATTTAGACTGCTTTAGTTAAATACATGAACAAATTCCATTATAGGTCTTAAAATTTGTCAAAATGAAGTGCTCAAGTTTTAGATTTGGCAGAAAAAGATATAAGAGCTTCCTGCTTTTCCTCTTGCTTGACAGAGGCTTTTCAGTAGAGTGTGTTATGATGCCTTATTGAAATAACCCCTGGAATGTTTTAGGAATTAAATGAATGCTTTTTTGTCAGCATGAAAATAGAACTGTGAAATGAATCTTAAACTTTTTCTTAACAATAACATTGAAGTGGTGTGGAGCAGGAACATGTAGGAGAGCAGGTAGGACATTGAAAATTGTGCAAAATCACATTATTTGTACCTGCTAATTTGTGTGCCCCTTATGGAACCCTCACATGGTTAAAATGATGGTGTTTTGCTCTACAAATTACATGTGAATTTTAGGCAAAATTCTGTTCTCTCTGAGTCAAGGAAAATGCAATCAGTTTGCCAAAAAGCATTGAACAATTCTTTGATATAGTTAAGACAGTGAATGATACAGACTTACTGATTCTTTCTCTGCTCCTATTTGAATTTTGATATTTTATGCTTAATGTATTTTGCAAAAATGTTGCAATTATTTATCCTGTCACTGGAATAAAACTTTAAGACGTGTATATTTGTCATTTAATGAGGATACCAGGATATTGTTGATTTTACAGGAGTTGCTGTAGGTATTCTAGGAGTTAATAAGAGCTGGTGAAAGCCAAAGGAGGGAGCTGAATTATCCCTGAGATTTCAAGAGAGGCCGAAAATCATCAGGGAGTTATGTATTTAGTTTCTAATCTGCTATGAGTGATACTGTGTTTGTGTTGAGAAAGAGTTAAGATAGGAAGACAATGGTTAAAATTACTTTTAACCAATAGACTGAGGGCAACATGCCCGGTTATGCTGTTGCCCTTTTAGAAGCAAGTGAAGTCTTGTACATTGCATAGTTTCCCTTTCTGTAATATGCCTGGTAATGACCTCTGTTTAACTTACCAGAATTTTAAGATTTTATGTCTTGAGAATTAATAGTAAAAACATGTTTTTTAAACAATTAACTATATATTTTAAAGAGCAAAACACTGAGAAAAGAACACCCTTTATATACTGCCTGAAAGACAAGCAGTTCCTGCAACAGATGTTTGTTGTATTCACTTTGGGGAGGTGTACTTGCCACAGTTTTCCAGGATTTACTCATATCAAGTATTTTTCTCTATAGAAAACATAACACAAATATCTATAGTTACATCAAGTGGCCCATTGGGGTCACTGGGGAATATTCTGGTCAAATTTAAATAACAAAGCTTAAAAAAAAAGAGAAATCTTAAGGGTAAATGGTTGGTTTTTATTTGTGTTGAATTGTAATTGTATCTAATTTGTTTTACAACTCTCATAGGAGAACATATTTCAGTTCTGAAGTTATTTAATAGATGAGGATGATTTTATGAGAAGTTCAGTTGATAGAGTAGCCAATAAATGTAATCCTATTTTCTCTCTACACAGTTGTGGATTGTCATCTTTTTGCCATCTTGCTTTTAAAAATCTTATTTTTATTTTATTGGCCGTTACTATATCTTATAAAATGACACATTTTGTCAACATGAAGTAGTTCATCCTTTCAGCAAGCTAATCTGTTTTTTTATTTATCCACATCCTTAATCAAAAGTATTTAGCTTTTTCAGAAATAGTATATCAAAAATACCATCTTAACTGTTCATCAGATTTTTTTATATAAACAAATATTCAGGAATTTGAAAATAATGAAACATTTTGTAGTGGAATTATAATGTCAAATGATGGTGTTGATTCCATGACTTTTTTCTGTCTTTTTAATTGTAGCACATGAAAACCCAGCTATTAACTTAGGATGTTAACATTATAGTTAAAATTGTAATAAGGCATCTCTCAATTTCCATGCAGTTGTAATTCATTTTGTCATTGTGATTTGCATAGAATGTGGTGTTATTTTCAAAAAGTATAGGATATAAATGTGAGAAGAGTATTTCCAAGTATTTCTGTAGTCATATAAACATTACTAGCTTTTTAAACCATGTTTTGTTTTGGTTATAAATATTCATACTTTTAAAATACTCTTAATATTCAGTATATCATGAATAATTTATCTAGTTCTCACTTTTTAGCCTAAGTACATCTTCTGGAAAAGAGTGTTTTTATGTTACTTAACTATTTCACTTAATTATAATCACTTCTCAGTTATAGATACTTACTTCAATATTGTGTACTTCTTTTTCCTTCCTACAAAAGACCAGAGAGCATTTTGAAGGTTTGAAATCCTGAGACACTGTCCATAAATAATAAACCTCTGGTTTAAATTTTATACTGCTTGATATTAGAATAGTGTTTATTTTTTTCCCCTTTTGGGTGGCTCCATGAAGTAGCAAATATTATCTCTGACGATGTGACAAGTCTTTTCTTATATTTCAGAAAATGCAAAACAGTGTTTAAATCATATAAAACATTTAACTTTATTACTTTCTGTATATACTCTTTACAGTGGAATTATAAGGTCAAATGATAATGTTGGATGAGATATATGTTTGTATTTGTAAGCTAATGGTTGTAAAGTGTCATATACTTTAAATCTTAAGAGTCTTCCAAGTATCTTGACCTGCCTCTTGGCAGCATTTTGGGATACTGATGGATTTCACATAGCTCAGTGTACATGCCTATTGTGTGAGCACTTTCAAAACTCCCTGATGGGATGTATACTTTTTCTAAAATGATATAAGATACAAATTATTTTTTGTCCGTTCATTACAGATGTACTCCATGAGGTTATAATTTAGTCTTGGGGAAACAATAGGGTTTAGAAGATGGTTTTCCTCTAAATGACTCAGTGATCTCTGAAAATGTTCATTAACTTGCAGTGGCCACCTAATTAGCAATCATTTCAATAGTTACTAAAGTGGTGCTATTACTCTAAAGGGTTCAACTAATATCTGAGAACACTAGAACAGAATGTTTGTCATTTGTGTATGTTTCTTTTTCTCCTCTATATGTATTCCTTGGGAAAATTAATTTGTATTCCTGATTTCCTTGGTTTTAAATCTAGCCACTCTACTCTCATCGTTTTCCCCTCTGTATGGATACCTACATTTTCTTGTATCTATCTGGCAAGACTGAGAGAATGTTTCTTGTCCACTGAAAACTAGCGAAATCCACATTAAAAAAATGTTACAAAAGACATCCATTTTTTGATGCAGTCAAAGCAACTTTGCTGGAGGGCAGGGGAAATCTGGGTCAATCCTGGTTTTGCTGAATCTTTTTTTTATTGCACTTTATTTTTTTTACTGTATTTTTAAAATTTAATTTATATACTTTACATTATTGTGTATCTCCCATAGGTTTCCCACCCCCCAATTCACCCATGAACCATCACCATAGTCCCTTGTGCGCTTTTCTCCCATATTTTGGTCTCTCTTGTTCTCCCTCCGCTGTAAAATGTCTCTTATTTGTGATTGCCTGCTAGTTTTTGCTTTTGTTTATGTTTTGTGTACTATTTTCTCTTTCTAATTTCTCATTTGGTTCTCTTATATTCCTCCTATAAGTGATACCATTCGATATTTTTCTTTGTCCTTCTGGCTTATTTTGCTGAGCATGATCCTTTTTAGCTCCATCCATGTTGGTGAGAATTGTGTTAGTTTATCAGTTTTGATCGCTGAATAGTATTCCACTGTATACATGTACCACATCTTCTTGATCCAGTTATCAATTTTTGCAAAATCTTAAATGAAAGAAACAACATTTACCACCACCACTAACACTCCCCCCAAATAAACAAGGAAGATCCAGTCTATCAAGAAAATTAGTTCGATGGGTTCACAAAGTAATACATTTGAGAATATAATAGTTTGTGCCAAAAAAGAATTTATGATGTTTTCTTTGAATCCCCTATTTCTTTCCACTTTATTCAGTCACACGCATGTCTTCATTACATAAACCAGGCAGAGTTTAGAATCTCTTTCAGTTTTTCTAATTTCTCCCATCTCTGCCTCTTCAGTACTTTTCAGTTTCCTGTCTGTACCACCAGATCTCCCTTTCTCCCTATTCCTCTACAGTGGCCAAAAGAACAGACTTAATTGTTTTTCATGATACCCATATTAAAAGCTAATATTATCTTCTAATTCCTTCTGGATTCATATGGTACTCCACAGCTCTTATATGTTAATGCATTTTATAATTGAATTCTCTTTTCTCACTCATGCTTATCTACTGTTCACTATTTCTATTGCCTTAGGAAATCCACCTCAGTATTATGTGTCACACCAGAAGTCTCCTTGAATGCTCACAATTGAACTAGGTATCCTCCTTCTGACTTCCCAAGACATCCTGGGTTTTTCCTAATCATAATATTAGAATTAATTGCCTTTTAACTTTTCTTCCTATCCCTCAATATCATGAGCTCCTTGGAGGACAAGAATAATGGTTTATTTATGTCTCTGTCCTTAATACATGTTGTTTTAATATGTGATTCCCTCTGACTCTTTCCATACATGCTTCCCAACTGGCTTTACGCCATCAATTAGGTTTGGATTCTTTTTCTTCTCTCTACCCAATCAGACTACTCTCTTTCCATTCTTGAATATGAAAAGTTTCCTTTTCCTGTGCATTAAACCTGACCTTTAAATATTGCTTATGAACCACATCATCCATGAAACTTCAACACTCTATGTTAAAAAATTTAAATAGCTTTAATCTGATAATTATCATATTTGCAAATATTTGTTTTCATTTATTTTCGGGTACTTTTATTTGTCTTGGTCCAAATGAGGACCTAACTTAATAGCTGGTTATTTTCTTCCCAAAATCCTTCATAGAAAGTGGTCGGATATCTTCACGTACTAAAAAAATTTTAATGTTTTTATTAATTGCCTGTATTTTAAGTATATAAATCTTGTTTCTGTTGGGTATTATTATAAACCCCCCTTGATTGCTACTGTATGTCATGTGAGAATGGAACTTGATGAAGTTTAGTGGGAATGTAACTGAGATAGTTTTAAAACAGTGAATTCAGTGTAATAAAACAAATTTAGTTTTGTAATTAATAGCAGTGCTTATTACATTAATGAAACTTAGATTGGTTTTTAAATTCCTACATTTAACACTTTCTCTTCCTATCTGCATTAAAATATTTCACAATAATGAATCATAACTGATACTAGTTTCATCCAGGCAATGTTATTTTGCTTTCTTCTGGGTCACTTGGTATCAATATGTATTTGTGTGACTGTACTGTAAACTTCAACCTATATATCAGTATTTCAATTTTGTGTTCTGTAAAAGTTAACATTTCATTAAACCTTACTCAACAAAGGCAATGAATGATTCAGGGGCAACTTACAGGTCCGTTTCCTTGCCCCTTAGTTCCATTTATTTATATATTTCATTTGCAAAAGAAAATTCAGTCACCATACATTCCATAGCTTACAAAGTTAATAAAACATTTGTTGAGTTAAATTAATTTGAAAATAGACACATAGTTAATGTTAGTAAGCTGCTTTGAAGATAAAAAGCACAATAAGCGTTAGTTATTATCATTATGATAATTATTATCATTATTATTATTACATAGTGTCTGCTTAAAAAATACCTTTGGTTACTATGGGATGGCTGAGACTAATGAGAGGGGTTAATCTGCTGGATTTTATCCAGAACTAAGGATTTGAGACATAATACACTAGTATTTTTTTTTCTTAATAGATCAAGAGATATATTTGTTTATTCTCTTCCCTAAAGAAAAATAAACTTCCTATAGTGCAGAAGCATCTGAACTCATTTTGAATAGTTTGAATGTTTTCTTAAATCTCTAAAAAGATATCTGAGGAGTAAAAATAGTTCTGAAAAGGTTCTGAAAACATTGGCACTGATATCTAAATAGTCAAAGACCTTAGTTTCTTAGTTAACTATTTCTGAGTTGTTCAAAATATAATATTTTATATACTAAAAAGAAGAGAGCATCATTATGGAGAGAAAATATAAATATTTAATGAATTCATATTACAAAAATGAACAATTTAATCTTTGGGAAATTATAAAATTATAGCTATGTAAATTAACTCCAGTGAAAATATTTTAAGGAAGAGTTTTTAGATAATTCCTTACAAAGAACACTTCATCCAAATTCCTTACATGATGCAGCAGAGATCATTATCGTAGTCAGAGAGATAAAGGAAATATTGAAGCATTTTAACAGACACGTGTATGAAAGTCAAATATACCCTCAGCCTCGTAATCAGGAAGACATAAGTGACATGTCTGAAGAAGACATTCCCTAATATTATTGCAAATTAAGTAAGAAAAGACCTCAAGAGAATGAAAAGAAAAAAGGTTCCTAGAGCCAATGAATTACAATTGACAACCTAAAGACAGTTGAAGAACCAATTGCTAGAGTGATTGCAAAGCTATTCATAGTGTGCAGCAGACAGAGCACACTAGAAAGCTGGAACAATGCCTTCAGTTCAGCAATATTGCTTCAAAAGAATGGAAAGAGGGGAACGGGAAGAGCCACTGACCCTGAGACCAATTTCCAGGCAGCTGCACAAACTATATACTGTAATTAAAGGTTTTGACCAGTAATCACATCAAAGCCAGACTACAGAAAGTCTAGGGAACCACCAAGGTTTATAATGAGGCAGACATCCTTAACTTAAAGCATGGAAAAAGCAGGTAAGAAAACCAGTTCGTTTCTGGCAGTGACTTGGAAAAGCTCTGCTGTTAGCCCAAATACGAAAATCACATAGTTTGGCTTCCTTCCATAAGAACAAAAACACGTAATGAAAGTTACCTGTTTCGTCTTTTGAGATGAATAGACTAATACAGTGTTATTTAGGAATAGGCATTTTCTCTTTTTTGTTGTTTCTGTACCTATGAGTTACATGTGCCTTTGATGAAAACAACGAACTAGCTGTGTGCAGTGGTACACTCAGTAGGCTGAAGGCTGCTCAGAAGTGGACATTTCTCCAGTGCTAGAAATGAACTCATCCACACCTGAGTCATTTGCCTGTCACCCTCCTATTCTCTTTTGTTTAGTGGTGTCTAGAAGCTCTCATCTTTTTCTTTTATTTATTTAGTAATATCGCTCTATGTGGAATTCCATATTCAGCCATAGATATATTATTTAAATATTCACATAACCTCTTTAAGTAATTTGTATCTTGAGAAAAGGGGTATCTAATGGGATGATGCAGACTTTTACCCAAATAAGAAAGCCTATCAGTGTGTAGTGAAGCAGCACGATACCCTCCTGACTGGACCTACTGGGGTTTTCGCTGTGTTGGCTGTCACACTATCTAATAGTGAAGTGGGAATTACCTTCTTTACTAGAAACTGTGAAATCTAAATTTGGACACAGATATGTCTTTGACTAAAAAGATGAGCATTTATGGTCTTTCTACTCGTTGATTATAGAGGAAAAGTCAAGTAGGATTTCATTTAAGCATATAATTTAACTTGTTTAGTTTTTTTCAGCACAATGTGCATAGATTTAGTTCATCCACACCTGAAATAAGATTATGGGGGTTCAAAAGAACACTCAATAAAGAATGTTTAGATTTTAAATAACTCCATAAAATAACTAGAACAATTTTCATCAATGATAGGTTTTAAACCAACAAAGCCTTATAGAGAGAAGATACTATGTATGAAATATGAAATCATTTGTAGGTTCCATAGAACAATATCATTTTAACATGTAGAAGCTCTGTAATATTAAATTTTAATCTGTGCTTATGACTAATAATTTGTCAAGCCAAAACAAGTTCTTTACTGAAGGGGGCCAGAGTGGAAAATCTGGGTAACTTGTATATAGTTTACACAAGGCGAACAAAGCAATAATGAAATGAAAATAAATCTTGGCAGGGGAATCCTTAGAGAACAGCTGGTTGAAGAATTACAATTGTTAATGGTGCTATAAAAGAAAGATATTCTCTCATCATATTTTAGCATATTGCATTGAAGAGAAAATTGAATAATCATTAGGGGGATCTGAAAAATAGGACAAAAAGGGTCTTCAGAGAAAAGGGCATAATTTATATATAATAAGTAATATCATGATTACTGTGTTATTATTATACAGAAGTATATTATTTTGCCCAGAAAAATGTCCTGATTTTCCAAAATACAAAAACTTTAATTCTTAAGAAAAAACACTTTGTTTCTTGTTACATGTGAAATTTTACATTTTATGCAGTTCTAGGATAGTTTCATTTAAAATGGTACTTGTTGAAGCCTAAATATTTGAATTATTTAAATGTGTGGGTAATAGTCATAAATATAAAATGTGTGTTTCTGCATGTTTGGGTCAATAAAAAAAGATGCCACTTTTCTTTTCCATCTTTTTATATTTATTGATGTTTTTCTTTAATTAAAACTCAAGTCTGGACATCTTTCTGTTTTTCCTTAGTTAATAATGACTTTTAAATGATGTATCAATAAACAAATTAAGTTCCTTTTTTTGATGAAAAAGGAAAAACATAGTTTAAAATAATACAAAGGACACCAGATTACTTGAACCTGTTATGGTTAACAGAAATTTTTTATTAGTATGGCTATCTCTTTATTTTACCAGAAGCTCCATTTATTATTATTTTTAATGTTAAGTCTTTTAAACTATATCAGCACAGTTTTCTGCTCTAGGAAAATACAGTCTTTCTTTAATGACTCAGAATGTGCAGCATCCCTTTAATTATTTAGAGCTTTAGTCTGGCAGTGTAGATGCAGAAAGTATAGGCTGTTTTGTTAAATCTGTCCTACCTCCATAGAAAGTCCCTAGACATTGCTTCTTTGGTAAAACACTATATACAAATCTGTGTTTTTCTAGTTTCATCTATTAAAAATGGAATATAAAACTTCTAATTCGTTTATACTTATTATTTGATTTTTTAATGATATATGAAAAATCATATGGGTTAGTCAAGAATTTGCAATATAGTTTTCCATAGCCATAGTAAAGCTGAACTGAAATTGTGTGCCATTAAAAATGTCTTATTTTTAAAATGTTAAGGCAAGAGATATGGTTATAATTCCAAGTTTGTAAAGAATTGTAGTTGAGATTACTTGATCCATTCTCTGTCAATTTAGATTGTATGAATAATATCTTAAAGAAAAATATATGTCCATTGTTTTTATTTGTTTTTTCACAGAATATCAATCTTTAAAAATCCATTCAATCTTCTTTTAATTAATAAATCTGTTTAATAAAATCATATGGTATACTTTTAAGTAGGTACAAAAACTATAAAATGAAAAGTATGCCAAACATATACTTTCTACTCCTGTGCCCTGTTTTGCTCTAATTTACAATTCTTAGCCTTTAACCAGACTACTTTAACACCAAACTTTGAATGTCAAAAGGTTAGAAACACCAACTTAATGAATTTTGCTTAATAACATAATGAAATACGTACTATATTTTAATGAATGTAATTATCCTAAAGATGGCACTTCTGAGATACTTGTAGTAATATAATCATTTCAAGAAAATTAATTTTAATAATTTAGCCTGTAGGTTGTTACCATGAGTTTTAAGCAGTTTATTGAGTCAAATGAGGGGAGGGGATTTAGATGAACTATACCTCTGATTTCACGAGAAGAATTTGTGATTGTATGAGGATATGCATCTAAGGAGTCAGACTTTAATTATTTTAATTAGGAAAAATTTCAAACAGATAAGTACAGAGAATAATACAGCAGAGAAACTCATCTACCCATTACCCATATTTAGCAAATGCTAACATTTTACCATATTTGTCTCAGATCTTTTCTTTAAAGAAACAGATCACTTCAAAAGTAAGTTATATTTTGAAATTGGTGTTTATTTTAACCTAACATATTTTTGTACTTTGAATATATATGTATGTATCTCTTAATATATGCAGTATAAACTTTTTAATCACACTTTTTTCATTATATTTTTTGAGACTATCTCTGTGATACATGTAAACCTAGCTCATTCATTTTCACTGATATATTCTGTTCCAAGACATGATCGCCCATAATTCATTCATTCTTTTATTGATAAATTTTAAGTTGCCTTTGGATTTTTGAAATTACTAACCAAACTGTTGATGAATACCTTTGTACATGTTTCCTTGTGCATATGCAAGCATTTCTCAACTGTGTATATATAATATAAAATTGTAATTACTGGGGCTCAGAAATACATGCTTAACTTGGTGGGTGTTAAACGTGGCCCTTTGGGTATGGAGATTGGGCAAACAATAAGATTTCAAGGTCAGACCATCTGGATTTAAATCCTTTTACTGCTGACCAGCTAAACAATATTGTGTAAAAACTTAAATCTGTTTTCTTATCTGTAAAATGGGGATAATCCTAGCACCTACCTCAAAGTAAATAGGATTAAATGAGGATTGAACATAGAGAGTGATCAGTTTGTATGAACTCTTGCTCCTCATTTTTCTCCCCACCTCTGTAGAAAAGGTTGCTTGGGGGATTAAATGGTACTTTTATATACCTGGTATGGTGTATTATGTGAGTGTTTGTAAATGCACAGAAATGAAGCAAAAAAATCATCCAATTTAGGTATAATGTGTTTATGTATTTTTGAGGGTGCTTGAAGAATAAATTCCAAATACCAAAATCAAAAAACAATGAAGACCTTATACTCTCCTTGCAACTTTTGTTATATTAAATTATAAGCAATTTATTTTACTTTCTTTCATATATAGTCTTCTTGTCAAAAACTTGGTCTTTTATCATTAGCCGATAAAAGGTACTTTCATCTTTTGTTGTGAGAAAGCCAGGAAAATCAAACCTTTTGGTGATATTCTCTTGTGAAATTTGATACTAAAACTTGTTCTTTAAGATGTTCCAGATATATCATTCTATCTCAGTGTTTTAATATGTTGATTTTGCAGTACAATTAAATTAGTAACATTATCTTTTTCTTTAAAAAAGTATGAAAGCAAGTGTAGAACGTTATACGTTGCCAAAGCACGAAAATTCGGGAGATGATCGAATAAGCTGTGGACCTACCTGCAGATTTCTAGATTTCTGTGAGGCCCCACATAAACCCAGGAGCCCTCGCTTCACCCATGTCACTTGGTGTGATTGACAGGCTTGCTGTTTCCTCCCTTTGAAGGCCCAGGAGAGTTTTCAGATTATTTTAGTGCTTGTCACACATTTCTTACTTTCAGATTTAAATAGAATCTTCTCAAGTCTTATAGGTAGATTCCTTTGCATTACTTTTATTGCTTTCTAATATTTTTGGAAATATGTAAGAGTCTTCCTAAAAAAACTTAAGTGTGTTTTTCTTTGGGGAGATATTTTAAAGATTAGTTGTAGACTTTCCAGAAGCCCAAAATTTAACAACCACAAATACCAGCTTGAAACAAATTACTTATTAAAAATACATTTTTTTAAAGAACAGAAGAGGAGAAAATCCCCGCCTATCTCTGTATTCCTTATAATAAATCAGATCTAGTGTGTGTTTTTAACAAAAGAGAGAGAGAGAGTGTGTGCTTTTTTCCCCCTTCATGCTCAGTTTCTTTTGATCATTGATCTGGGTGACCCCAAGCTCAGGGTTTTTTTTCTTCATTTGACATGGACAGAGTTTTGAAGTATCGCCCTCCTTTGGGAACCCCAGGCAGTTCCACTTGACTAACCTGTGATCTAATGAGCAGTAATGCAGGGTTACAGTGGCCATTTTGTGTGCTTTGAGGAGGATGGCCAGACAGAGTGGGAGAAAGGCAACGTCTGCAGAGAAAAAGAGAGGCAGGGTGATCGAACAGTGTGAAAAAGACTTGTTAGCCCACATTAGTTTGCCTGATTTACTTCACAACAGGTCAGGAGAGGCCAACAGCAGGACTGTCCCTCAATTGCAAAGTTGAAAATCCTGGTATTAGAAAAGCTTTCAGATCTCTGAGAGCTGTTAAATTCCAAAGTCAGTTTTAACTCACCTTTGAATTACAGGAAGCAGAATAGCATTCAGACTTCCCTTCAATCATAACATATATTTATGAAATAATGATGTGACCCTTAGCATTCTTTCTTAATGCTTAGAGTTTGAAACATCCTGTCTTGCTTGGTCCCTTGTACATTGAGCTTGGATGTGAAAGAGAAGCCAAACACTGCGCGTGTCGTTGCACTTTTTTATGCCCTGCATTCGACCCTGAATGAGGTGTTCATGCTTTCCCCTTTGAAAGGCTGTAAGAGGAAGTCTGTGTATCCATAGCCTGGTAACCGGAGGAAGCTCTTAAATGAGTCCTTGCACAGCTACACAGGTGTGTGTGAATTGTGCACACGCTGGTGTGCCTGTCAGAGTGTTCATTGAGAAAACAAAATTAGGTTTCAAACTCCTTTCCTCTACCTCAAGTTAAACTGGTATATTTTACATCTTACTTTTTTTTTCTGAAGATTTGTTTATGCAAACTGAGGTGTAGGCCACATGTGCGGGAGGTAAGAGGATTCACCAGAGACAGAGTGGGAACAGAACAGGCAGATCTACTGAAATACACTGCTGAGGGGAGCAACAGGCGAGACAGGAGAGATCTCCTGCATGTGGGCTAGCTCCCTGGTTGGGTATCAAACTCATGCCACAGAGGCTGACGACAGCTTAAAAGTGGTGAGATTCTAAACCCTGCGCCACCAGGGAGGCTCAACATCTTACTTTTCTTTATGACTTTTAAGTGAAAGACAATAGCTGACTTACCCTAACCACCCAAGTTCATGGAACATGTTGCCCAACTTACATGTTATTCTAGGAACCAAAAAGTCATCTTCTTGAATTATTAATCGTTTCCCTTCACATTGAAAAGAACTTTGGATTTTATATACTACAAAAAAATTATGGCTGATCACAATGCTGCTTTTAGACAGCCATTTCTGTAAGACTAGCCAATACAAGACACCTCCTAATGGGATTAAAGAATAAAGAACCTTTGGTAGTGCCAGCTTCTTGATTTTATATTTTTGCATATGAATCTCAATACATAGACATGGAAAGAGAGAATTTAAAACCTTGTGTTTGAAATAAAAATGGGAAACCAAAACAAATGGCAATGTTGTTGCCTAATTGTGGCTGACATTCCTTCAACCTCTCCGACTGCTTCTTACCTTAAGGGTATAGAATGTATAGAGACTTAAGTGTATTCTTTGTGCCATAAGGGTGTCCAAAAGATGGCCTGACCTACTCCTGCAGTCCTCATTCAGGTGCTTTAACTGTGTTAAGGAGAAATTTGCTCAGCAGAATAAAGACTCATTATATTAGACCAAATGTAAGCCTTTCAGAGCAACTAGTGTATGAAGAATTAATCTGTAGAGACTGCCCTATTAGTAAATAGGTGGGTCTATCATTAAGTCGGTGAAATAGAGTTTTCTGAAGATGAAAGATGCCTTCTTTCATTTTGTGTGTGTGTGTGTGTGTGTGTGTGTGTGTGTGTGTGTATTACATTTTAAAGGGCAGGTTTATTAGGAAAAAAAGAGAAAAAAAGAGGCACCTGCATAGGCACAGGTGGGCGGTCTTCGGAGGAGAGCTTCCAGTTCATAATTTTAAGCATATTTTAGTATTTTTAAAAATTTCATTATTTATTTTACAAAACAACAGTGCTCAGTCTCTCAAACAGTATATATATATATATATATATATATATATATATATATTTTTTTTTTTTTTTTTTTTTTTTTTTTTTTTTTTTTTTTGCACTCTTGCTGTGTGCCAAATGCTATAAAGGGACGAACAAAGATGAAGACGATATGGACCCTTACCATAAGTCACCTCTGTTTAACAGATACTTGCAACATGTGGTAAAGGCCAAAGGATATGTGTAATGTGTGTTATGGGAACCCAGAGACTAAAATCAGTATGAGTTACCATGTCCACTGCAAAGTATGTTTTTACATACAGTGTATCATGTGATGATGTCCACAGTCCTGGGAAGCAAGGTAGCACTTCTTTATCCACTCTACAAATGAAGACCCCAGAAATGAAGTAATAAATTACCCCAGACACAGCTAATGACCTGAACCCAAATCTTTGGACTTTGAATCATTGCTCTTTTTACTCCACTACAATAATCTCTTGTCATTGAATTTTTTGAAAATAATGAAAACTTTTTATTTTATTTTTAAAATTTAACTTAATTTTCTTTTCTTTTATTTTTTTTTCCTTTGAAGTCTTGAACCAAGTTTTTCTCTTGGATGCTTCTTGCCATTTGGACAGGCTTCAGCTGCCAATTTTGCAGATGGGCCCTTTTAACAAATGAACACAATTGGAATGAGAGTAATATACTGAAGAAACTAAGCCAAGTATGTTTTTATATATTTGTGAAACAGAGTAACTATTGTATTCCAGTACTTGGGGGAGAAGCCTGCTGATTTGGGCTTAACTTACTGTCCAGTTCGTCTTTGTTTTTAGAAATAACACAAGACTGCATTAGAGAACTAATGACAATGAAAGCTATTTACGTAAATACCCATCCTCCCCTCCACACTTTCCTGGCTGTGACCTACCTTTAGTAGTTTTGAGGCTCCATTCATTCTTGTGTGTGTATTCATCAGTCTTATAATTGAGGGGCAAGCAGAGAAGGGAAGATAGAAAAGGGTCTTTGGGCCTCCCTGGTGGCACAACGGTTAGGCGCTGCACTCTGGAGCTGTCGGCAGCGCATGATGCTAGTTCGACGCCCGGCTGGGGAGATTCCCACATGGTGCGGCAGACCCCTCCTGCCTCGCCTGCTGCTCCCCTCAGCAGTGTATTTCTGATCTGCCTGTTCTAGTCCCCACTCTGTCTCTGGTGAGCCCTCTCGCCGCCCCGCGCCTCTGGCCTATACCCCAGCTTGTACAAATAAATCTTTAAAAAAAAAAAAGAAAGAAAGAAAAGGGTCTTTGGCAGCAGAAGGAACAAGTTAAGAAAAGGAGTGGAGATATGAAACAATATGTCATGTTTTGGAAATTGTTAGCTATTTTCTAAAGAAAAGAATAAATTGACTAAATGTAAACTTTTCTATGTTTAGTGGGAAGTAGATAACCATCACAGAGTTTAAAAGGTGACTTTGTATTGGATAATAGTTCCTTTCTGGGATACTTTTTATTAACTACCTCTACCACCTAGGTAATGTGATAGAGTTTTAAAAGACAGACCAGGATTTTAGTCAGCTCATCTGACCTCAATGTGGCAATGGATTCCTAAGTTTTTCCTCTTCTATAAAATACTGCAGATCCACTGAAGGAGAGAAAACATTAAAAGATATTTCTTAGCTTTCAAAAATTTCTGAATCTTGATTGCATGGCTTCTTTGAATAACATAGATGCACCACATCCCTGTTCTAGAATTGATTGATGTTCTTGTTAAGAAGATTGCTGATGTACATTTTTATCCACAGATATCCACTTGGGTAAGGGATCTTTGTTTTGATCACTGACATATTTGTAGTTGCCTAAAATAGGTCCTCAAATATAATAGGTCCTCAACGTATAGTGTCAGATAAAATGATTCAGTGACTGTGCTGGATCCCTCAGTGTTCTATGTATTGATCTCTGTGCCCTAACTTCCTGCCACTTGCTGTATTCCAGTGGGCAGCTTTAAAAACTGCTCCATAAAGAGGTGACTGTATTCAAGGTGCATCAAATAATCAATTTATATGATTAAAACGCTAGTGTAGTGTTTCTAAAAGTGCTTTTAAAATTTTATTTGGATATTTAAAAGAAAATGGTAATAGTTATTTAAAATATCTGTCTGAATTATATACCCCAGTCCCTTTTTTGTTGTTAATATTATTTCCCCTTTATTCAGGCTCTATGTCATGATTTATTTGGGGATCTATTATATTTTAGTTAGTAATCTTCATGTTTTGCTCTTGAACTCACTCTTTATTTAATATTGTCATATTAAAACATAATTCAGATATTGCTGACAAAATTTAAATTCTATTTAGTAGAATTGTTCTTTTTTCCTTTATACTTTAAGAAATGGAAGTATATTTAATGTATTGGAGAAATGTGGCACTTCTTAAGGAGCTCTCAAAACCTAATAAGACCAGTCATGGTAGAGATCAGAAATTTGGTGAACATCAAAATTAACTGGTATGACATTTCCTAAGGCAGGTGGTAAATATCAAAATGTATCTACCAGCCTGCATGGCATATGTGCGTCATGTCTAGAGAACCACTGTGTCTCTGGGGTAATCATCTGAAATGCCTTTCATCTGTTTCACTAATTGTCTCACAGACTAAACCCTGTGTAGAAACCTTTCACTCTGAGACCACACTGAAAACACATCTGTGCTTAAGGATGTGGATTTTTTAAAAAGTAGGTGTGTATGTGTATAAGTTGGTATTGAAGGAATCTGTATCCTGATCCATTTAAAAAACTTACCTCCAATAGAGAAGTCAGTTAAATAGTGTATAGTAGTAACATTTAAGAGAGGAAGGGTAAGAGGTAAGAGAGTAAGTTAAATCAGTTTTATGTGTTTTCCAGAAATCACCATCCTATTTCAAAAAGAGGTTTGATAGCCCCAATCTATCTTTCACTAGGTAGAATCTGAGTAGGGAACATAGTCATACTGGAGGCCTTGACACACACTTTCTGCCTTTGGGTTATGAGAACCAGAATATCCACTAGAGTTAATCCTAGCTCTTTATCAGGGAAAGATAGCAATCAAATACAGAGTTGGTGAATGTGTGCCAAAATGTGTGAAGAGAGTATCAGAAGGCCCCTCAACATCCTTACCCCGGGGCCAGATGCTGCCCAAGTTTTTTCAGTTCATGTTAGACCAGGTTTAGGGTGCTGGTTGCAGAGTAAGCCCATCAGGATCCAGAGAACACCCTGGCCGAGGCCCTTGGCTCAATGCCAGAATGTCTTTCATGTTTGAGTTAAGCTATGGAGAATGCACCTTAGAGCAGACTCTTGGAAGAGACTGCTGTGAGCTCCCTCCATTCAATAGTAGACACTATTCTCTGTGATAACCAGAAGGGTGAGGAAAGGCTGCTGAGTCCTAGTGCAGTGGTGACCTTTGAACTCAAGTACAAGAGAAGACATAGAGTACATTGATATAAACCCTTCAAGGAATAATGCAAAGATGAAAAGACTGATGGTCTCAACACCTCAGATTGATTACCTTCAGAGGCTCTTATTTCAACAACGCCACCTTTTCTCCATTGATGTGGTCTTCCAGCTTTGGCATAGCAACCATGAAAATAAAACCTGTATGTGTTTTTAATTTTTTTAATAGATTTTTTTTATAGTCCATGCTTGATCACCTACTTCATTATGAATTTGTCTGAGAACTTGGAGTGTTTTATTCATTCACCCATTTGTTCTCCTATTTAATACAATTTTATCAAGATCCTTCTTTCATAGTTCAGGCAAATAAAATTGACTATATTGAACCAAACATCTTCATCACTGAAGACATTGACATGAATATGCCAAGAATTCTGAAACCAAATGCCAGAAGAATTTAAAATAGCTTTTGAGCATCACTTGGAATACATAAGGAGACTTTTTCAAGGAGTCTCTTTTTCAAGACGTTTTACGTCTTTCACAAGGAGACTGCTTTGGTACATATATTTTAGACCTAAAAGTTCCAGAGTAAACATATATTGATTCCATATCCTAGTGTTATTTAAAAAATAATTTTAAAAAAGTTTGTAGCAGTCTGTCTATTAGCCACATGTAAGTAGCTAGAGGCAGGGGAGGGAGAGGAATGTACGGAAATGTGTCTGTCTTGGGATGTCTCGTTTTCCAGAATCCCTGCCAAGGGCTGGCAAGCCCAGAAAGGCAGATACTGGCACCATTCCCTGCCGCTCTTGCCCTCTGTGGCATACCCCATCAGACGCCTGTTCTAGGCATGACCTAGATTCTCTAGCTGATGCTGGGTCCAGCCAGCCCATTGCGTTTTTTTGTTTGTTTGTTTGTTTGTTTGTTTTTTCCTGCTTCCTTGTCTCTTCATCTGAAGTTTTGCTCAGCCATTAAGTTAAAGAAATGTTTCAAAGACTGGTGCCAAATTGTATCTGCCCTTATTCTCAGTGGTATTTGTCCAACTGTCAGTTGACAGGTAGGACACCACCAGGGCATGTTAACTTCCCACACCAGATGGAGTTCTCCTGGTCCAGGAGAAGACCCACAACTGGGTTGCTAGGACAGATGCTCTGCAGACAGTCCCTGGATGTCAGCGCTCCTCATCCACCCCTAGCTCCACCTTTCCTCTCTGCATATGCAGGTATGAGCTCTGTAGTATGATAGGAGATTTCCAAGCTTAGCATTTCTCTACTGACCTAATGTTTGAGTGAGTCTTCAGCTCTCCAAAACTTAAGAAATAAAGTCTGTAAAACAGAGATATGCACAGCTATGGAATTTAGATAGTGACCTTAAAAAACATAGGTTATGAAAACATTTATATTAGCATTTGCCAAAAGGTTGTTTGGCTGGTGTTGGAAGTGCTGACATTTTAATTGACTTTTTGCTCTCAGTAGCACAATTTGGACTTAAATCTGTTTATGGTAGATGGCTGTACATAAACATAGTACCTTTCAGAAAAGCTTTCCTCTGTGGTCTGATGCATTTCCTTGTTTTAATGGCAAATCGTTGAAGAAATGTGAAAATGGATTGCTCTGATTTCTAACCTAGTACTTAAAAATTTTAGAGGAAATTTAATCTAGTGAAACTCTTGTTTTTTCAAATAAGAAAATACCAGTGTTTTCAGTCCTGCCATTCAGCCATAAAACATTTGCATTATGACAAATGACTCATCAGTTTTAGTAAAAGAAGTCCATGTGGGCTGTCTTGTTGTAGCCTCTTGCAAGTCTGTTGCAGATGTCTTGCAGCAATATGCTCTGAATGAAAGAGTTAGAGGACAGACTTACTTTTTTTCTCAGCATTTCAAGGATTTTGGAATTACTCTTTTTTCCCTCTCCCCCATCTTTCCTTCCTTATTGTGAAATATATGAGAAATATAACAACGTGGAATGCATAAATTTGTAGCTTAAAAGACAGTATTACATAAGATGCCAGTGTCGCCACTACCCACATGAAATCATCACCACAGTGCCTTATTAACCTCTGTGCCCCTTATTTGCATCTACCCTTCTTCCTCAGCATCCAGTAGCAGTTGCTGTCTTGAATTGTGTGTTGCTTATTTCTTTGCTTTTCATACTTCTGCCAGACACCTGTATATGTACATATCACAAATCATAAATTGTATAGCTGTGCCTGTGTTTTGGACTTTTATAAATTGGGATATACACTAAATGTATGTTATTTTCTATTTTTGTGCATGGTTATCTTGTTGAGATAAATCTATAGTCATCTCTGAGGCTGTGGTTTTTTTCCTTCATTGATGTGTACTTTTCCATCATTGAGTATTTTCCATTTTTGTTTCTGTTGTTTGGATGCTGTTAAAACCACTAATGTTAACATTTTTTAATGTATCTTATCCATACAACCACTTCACAGTAGTATATACCTAACAATGCAAAGAGGTATAAGGTACATGCATATTCAACCTTATTAGGGATTGCCAAGAAATTTTCAGAGTAGATGAAAATACCCTTTTATCCATATCCTTGTCACTATATGGAATCACCTGGCTTTTTACATTTTGCCTATCTTTGGGCATAATTTGACATTTTCTAACTGATTGTTTTTAAATATCAGAAATTTACATTTGTGTATTGATTCACATAGCTGGCAAATTTGCTAGACTATTAATCCTTATGATTTATTTGTATATTCTATGAGTTTCCTGTGTGCACTCACTTTGCCAGATGATTAGTTTGCTGCTGCTTCTCCATGCCTTACTTCTGTTGCTTTTTCTTGTCCTCCTGCATTGACACAGATACAGGAGGATGTTTTTGAATAGATTTGATGACAGCAAGTGCCCCCTTGTCTCCTCGTGGCTGGTAAAGGGGATGCTTTGAAACACTTTCCTTTTAAGTGTGGTGTTTGTTCCACGCTACTTACCTTTAATTCAGTGAGGGATGAAGGGCATTCTTGTAAAAGGTATCATTTTATACTGTGAAGCATATTTTATTATAAATGGATTTGGAAATTTATCAAAAGCTTTTTTCATAGTTATTGGGAAGTTTATGTGATTTTTCTCCCTATTAACAGTAACCTATGAATGTGACAAATTACTTAAATTTATTGTCTAATGCTTAATCACCCTTGTATAGTATTAGATGTGATGGCTACAAAAGAAATGTCAAAAGTTCTCTACCCTTAATTAACTTACAGTCTAATTGAAGAGACAAAACATGATTAGAGAAAAGTTAATAGATGCCACAAGGGTATATTGTAATTATTTGCCACATTAACAGGGCTTTGAGTTCAGTCGGCAAAAACAGTTTTTGCTATAGTGGGTTGAGCCAGCTTTCTGGAGGGGTTCCTGGAGCTGAAACGAGATGAATATCTGTTTATCTTTTAAGACACTTTGAATAGCATTGCTTTGGTTACTAAATTACATGCCTTATGAGTTTAGCACTGATTTTAAGTAATCATTCATATGGGGTCATACTCCATATGAATGTTGCTACTTGGTGAGTTTTTTTATTATTACATTTTGTCTGGCAAAACATCCTTATTAGATCTACTCTGTTCTCAGCAAGTATTTTGCTGGTACCAGTTTTTAGGTTATTATTGCCATCCTGAATTTGCTGCCACAAGATAAGGTGCGTAAATATTTGAGCTATTTCTTTTTTTCTTAATCATCTATTTGATTCTCAGCGCTGGTTGGAAAAGAGGACTAATTAAGAACAATTTAATACAACAAACATTCACATGCCACCTACAATATGCTCTAGACTCCCATATAGAAAACTGATCATATTTCACCTGAGGAAGCTTCCTTCTACTGGGAATCTTAAAATAAGATTGTGCTGTGTTCTGTTGTCCTTGACATGAAGTAATTACAATTCTCATTCTTGACCTCATTGGGAATGATTTTTGTCTCTGGTTTCAAGAGTGTTACTCCTCTGAACCTGCTGAGAAAAACATTTTCAGACTAGGTAATGGACTGGAAGTACCAGAAGAGATGTGCTTTTAATCGTCAAGATAGAAGTTTTTTGCTATTTTGTTTTAAAGTTCCTTGTGTAACCATGTCTTTGTCCTGTTTTGTTTAACTTAGTCCTACAGATTTTGCTTTTAATGATTCTTTACTCCACATTTTCTGCCATTTTAGTCACATATACATAGTTTTGACTGTGCTGTGAGATGTCTTTCATCATTGTTGTTTCCTTTACATCCTTTTGCTGTAATATATTCATGACTTTGTTCTGACAACTCCCCTGCTTTAAAATGAGTTGTTTGCTTCTTTGGGTTCATTTGTGTTTTATTTTCTATACTCCTTCTTTATCACCTTTCCATATGCATTCTGGAAATAACCACGTGAGTTGGCAGTGCATCTTGCTATATGAACATGAACGTTTTAGTGGATGGTGCCTGGACTGCATCATATTTCTTTGCCTGTATAATCAATCATGTAATATCCAAAACACAATGTCGTGATTATGCCTATTAGTATTTGGAGCCATTTAGTTTCATTTCTGTTGGCTGTAGATGTGGTAAGAGTGTTTTTGGCTTCCTCTGTCGTTGGCTTGGTAAAAGTGGTTAATGCCAACGGAAACGAGTCACATGTTTATTTTTTAGCAGACTGGAATATTTGTGGTAAGAGCAGTTGTGGGCTAGTATTTCTGCCATTCCTTGTAGCTGTCCAAACCAGAGGTGCTACTTTCTAAAAGTTGAAGAATTCAAAGAATCCATCGATAACATGCTTTTGGTTCTGGCTGTTAAGGAGGTCTGGGCATACAGATTGCTAAAGTAGCATAATACTGTGGTGTAGTTAGAAACTACAAGTTGTAGCCTTAAGTTGTCTGCAGTACCACCTAAGGTCATGAGACTCTGAGTTCAAATACTTTTCTCCTACTTATCCAACTTCAAAATGGAAATAAGAAAGCTCGAGCAAAGTTTTAAAGCAATCCTTAAATACATAAAAATGACCTGGTCATAAAATATGTATTGACTTTTCACATATAACTTCCTTATCCCTCCCTTGATATTCTTTATGTTTTGTCCAACTGTTTTTAAATCATTAAGTCATCTCCTATGGAGTGTGGTTCTAATTTTTATGAAGAGCAAACCAATTCATTAAACTTATCATTGAGCCAGTTACCTTATTTTTACTTAACCCATTGTGGTTTCTTTTTATTTCTGGTTTGTATGTATTTTTATGGCTAATTAGCACACATATTTCATAGAGTGCTAAGATTAACAGGGTTAGTATTCTTTGTTTTCCCCATCCTGTCTGGAGAGGTCATAAAGTGTACTGCAGTTAAGATTAACAGTCATTACTTCAAGTTCAACAATCATTACTTCAAGAAATCACAATTGAAAGACTGATGAAGTTTCCATCTGATGAATGTACTTAAGCTACTACAAAATGCATATGACAATTTCCATAGACCTTGCATTTTCCAGTAAGACTTGAAGATCATGAAATCTTCCTCAAGTTTCTGAGAGTATGGTAAAGCTATGTGAATTTATAGAATTTTAGAACTAAAGAGCCATAAAAGCAACTTTTAAAAAAGTTTGTAACTTCCAAAATGATAATGTGTCCAAGTATTCGTTAGACCTGTCCCAGATTCATCTCAAGTGTCCAGATAATGCTCATGTGTGGTACTCAAAGCCTCAGGTTACTTAGGGGTAAGTGCAATTACTTGTCAGCCTACCTGACCAGAGACATAGAAATTTCTTTTCTTCAAAGGCATTGTTACAACTACTAGCTCTCACCATTTTCCTAGTGAAAGCAGTGGGAGCCAACCAGAATGTTCTAAAAGCCAAGGACATCTTTATTCTGTATCTAAGGGTACAAGTTAGAAAGTGTTTGTGTAATCAATTCTGCAACAATGTGTGAATAGCTGAAGAGAATTTTAAAACATTTTACATGCAATTGCTAAATGTTTTAAACCAATACTAATCAAAGTATTTGTGGTGAAGGACTGATTCTGCCCCCACCTCTCAATCCAATCCAAATTTTTGGTCTATATGTTTAATGAGATGAGACCACTAATCACACATTTGAAGTTACAATGTCGTCAAATTCCTTCCATAGTTTCTAAGTGCTTATTCTCAATTTCTGTACTTGTCATATCTGTGGACTGCCCCTTGTCTTCAGATCACACTTAGAATAGCATTTCCTCAAATAATAGCAAAGGAAAAGAAAGCGAGATCGTCAGGAGTAAGATCAAGCAATAATAGCTATGGTGAATAGGATTATGAGACTAGTTAGATATTAAGTAAAACCGGTGAGTGTTTTAATCCCTAATTAGTTTGCTAAGCACTCTGAAGATCAACGGGTTAAAACTATTCATTCTTTTTTTTTTTCTGTTGCTACTGGCACATTCTGTATTTAATAGCCAAAGTAGAAGTGTCATTTTAGTTTACCCAAATTAAATGAATTCAGCCTTACCCAAACTGTAGTATCCAAAATACATTTGTTCTATAATTCAATGAGGTGGCTTCTCAAATTTCATGATTTTTATTAAATTTTGTATATACATACACTGAGACATTCGCCAAAGCAATAATATCTGAACCATAAAACAGTCTCACTAAGGATTCATAAATATGACCTCTCCCGCCCAATCATTTTCAAATCATGTTTGTCCCTTTAGCAGCTTCCAAAATGATGTTTTTCAACTCCCATTACACCCTAAAAATTTGCTTGGATGAGTGAAATCAGTTGCATTTCTTCTTGCCAGAACATGGTGCCACACCCTTGGCAGGTAGGCAATGTTGTCTTCATATGCTTGTAGAATTACTGAACATTAGCACTTGGTTCTCCAGAGAGCACCCAGCCCTACCCCCTCAGCTCCAGTGCAGCAATGCCACAGACAGCTCTAACTCTGGAGGGGAAATAGCAATATCATGTCTTCCTTCACCTCTGTGCACATTGCACAAAGAGGTCCTACAAAAACAGTGTGGTCTGAAAGTCCCAGAGAGGTGAGGGTGAAGTGGTGTTGAGATGGAAGGGTGGATACAGTGATCAGTCTTTTCATTGTATTTTTCTCCTCAAACTACATTAAGTTACAGCCTCCGGATCTTTTCCAAAGAAAGTCAACACCACTGTGGTGACCCCAAAAGTCCTACTCCTCCACCCCTCTGGGAGTCTCCAGATCTCTAAGATTAGACGAGCCCAGGAATAGTCTTACCCCACCCAGCCACTCTATCAGCAACCATCTGTGGACTGAGAATCATCTCCCATTCAGAAACATGACAGTGTCCTGAAAGGCTTCATAGACCTCTTGTGGGTTTGGTTACACAGGCAGAAGGTGCCAGGTCCACTCCTAAGGCTGATGGTTCAAGAGCACTCCAAGGGCTGCCGTGCCTTTTACGCCCTCCCTGGCCGACTTTCAGGGAAGACTTTCTGATTCCCTCTGAGATGCGACTCCTCCCAATGACAGTGAAACTCAGTCTCTTGATTCCCATAGCACCCTGGCTGGGAATTAATACCCCCACACAGATCACTCAGTCATCTTGCTGTCTGAATGATTAATTCCCACACACCCCCACCCTACTCCTTTAAACTGTGACACATATTTAATAAACCTTTGTTGAATAATGAATGATGAGAATGGTAAATTTTTTTCTGAAGTATTACCCTTTGAACCAGAAAACTGACCTATTAAATATTATTTAAAAATATTAGCAATTGTGCAGACCTCATAGTTTTGTATGTATCATTATAATCATCTGTTCTAATATCAATCAATAACTTTAGGAAGTCTTTGAGCTGAAAGTCTGGTAACCCAAAGACAAACAACCCTGATAGTACATGAATTTCTAAAAGGGTCGAAATAAAGAGCAATGATATTTATTCCTGATTTTAGCAGCAGTTGGAGATATTTTTTCATGGAAAGACTTTTGACCTGAGGGAACATGTATCATTTAAATATGCCCAGATTCATTGCATTGTCAGTGCGCATCCAAAGAGCATTGCATTCTTGCACAATTGCCCCTTCTATAAATTACTCAAATGGGCAGTCAATCCCCATAGCATAGAAGATTCAAGCAAAGCATTTAAAAATCAAAGTGTGTCATTGAAGTCATTCCAATTACATTAGGATTTCTCCCCAGTTCCATGAACCTCAATTGTTTAAGTAGCCACAGTGGCACTATCTATGTATTTGCTAGACAAACACCCCACAGAATACACAAGCTTTTCTCTTTGCTCTCTTCTTTTTTCTTGTTGGGAGACATTGCTCATAGAATATAATTCTTTGATTTGTTCCCTTGACATCAGGAAGACAGTAAGGCTGTTTCTTCCTTCATAAATTAAGTCCTATTGTCGAACATAACTGCTGAAAAAAAGAAATGCATTGTGTGAAATCCTAACTTGTAGACATACGACACTTGCTTACATAATCTCCTTTATGTTTGCCTCAGATATTTTCACTATCAGACATGAAGACCTTTATTAGTTTCTTTATTTTTTCAATATTTTCAATGTTGCCACTGATCCAAAGTTAGAGATAAAATGGCAAACTTACTTTGAATCCAGATCTTTGAGCATTCTTCAACCGGGTTGTTGAACATCCCCAATTCTTCAGCAATTTTTATCTCTTTAAGATACCATTTAATGCGGGCCTCCCTGGTGGCGCAGCGGTTGAGCCCTGGGCTGTGGAGCTGTCGGCAGCGGCAGCAGTGATACGGGTTCGATGCCCAACCAGGGAGAATCCCACATGGTGCAGCAGACCTCTCCTGCCTCTCCCGCTGCTCCCCTCAGGAGTGTATTTCTGATCTGCTTGTTCTGCTCCCCACTTTGTCTCTGGTGAACCCTCTCTCCACCCCCTGCTTCTGGCCTGTACCCCAGCTTGTATGTATAAATAAATAAATCTTAAAAAAAAATACCATTTAATGAGAAATTGATTTGCTTCTTATAGTGTATGATGTTTGCATTCATTTTTTTCCTCTTTTAACTAATGGACTTGAGAGGGAAGAACAAGGCAGCAACAAGTGAAGCCTTCTCAGCATCAAAGGTGCAAGAGCCATATGCAGTCAGAGACAAACAGGAAGAAAAGAGAAGAGGAGATTTAATTGGAGTTGGTATGTGGGCTTCCTAGCTTAACCAAGAATAGTTGAACCGGTAGTGTTTCCTTAGTGTATCTGTGGAAGAGAGAACATAGTCAACTTGGAATAGCCATACAGTCAGAAAGAATGGTTGTTTTATAATAATACAAAAATATATGTATGTGGATCTTTTTCCTTCCAAATATGACAGTCTGCATAAGTGTGTGTATGTGATTTTTGAGGAGACATAATTTAGCTATGTAATGAATATTGCTCATCACCTTATGGTAGTTAAATTCTAAAATTTTCTAATTTTGATTCTAGAGAATCAGAGTTTTCTCTGAAAATATTTCAGGATTTTCATACAGTTCCAGCATTGGAGTATTTGCCACTTTCTTCCTTTGTGCACAGGATGTAGCAGTTGATTTGCGTGCAGGGGTCCCATTGAATAAGAAATACCCAACTTTAAATTTTAGAATCACATTCTGTAATATGTTCACACCATGAGAAGCCCTAGAGAATTTAGACCCATAGTGGGAATTCATGTCTTCCCTCTTCACAACATAAAACTCACCAAATGCAGTGGTTGTCAGGAACTGCTTCTGTTCTTTTTTCCTTCAAGTTCAATTTATTTGTAATATTCCATCCTACTTAACTGTTCCTGGTTTATTAGTGGAAGACCCCAGAAGCAGTTATGTCAATCAGGTAGACTAAAGATCCTTAACTGCTTTTTAAAAAAAATTCAAACTAAGACTATGTGGGAAGCATGCAATAACCAATAACTAAACACAAGAAAACTTTTATAGTGCATGCACTTTCATGAATTGACACACAATCAATTTTTTAAACTTATTTTTGGACTGAAAATTCATATGTTGAAGCTTTATCCCCCAATGTGACAGGGTTTGGAGGATTTTTAGGATGTAACGAAAGTCAAATGACATTGGAGCCAGGTGTTCCTAATCAGATTTCTTGACCTTTGAAGACAAGGAAGAAAGATCTCCTTCCTTCTCTCCCCCACAGCTATGTCAGGAGGCCATCTGCAAGTCAGGAAGAAAGCATGCCCCACAAACCAACCATGGTGGCTTGAGACTTTCTACTTTCCATTTCCATGACAAATAAAATATTTATCATTTAAGCCAGCCAGCCTTTGGTATTTTGTTAGGGCAAAGCCTAATCAGGCTAGGGCAACTTAGGAACTTGAAACTTTGAAAGCTCTCTCATCTCTACCTTCTTCCAATAATTGCTGGCAGTTGTTCCATCCTCAGTGCTTCATGTGACATTTTAAAGGACATGGAGGCTCTGTAACACTCAGCTGGATTTGCGATAATGAATAAACTTATCAGAATTTTTTTACTCCCTATTTGATAATTATATTCTATGAATTTTGAACTGTTTTGAATATGAATATTTATTTGAAGTTAATATTTAAATACTTGGTTTGAATATGTTTCCATGATTTTTTTCAAGTAAACTTAGGGTAAAAATACAAAACTTCAGGCCTCTGACTTTTTTTTCTTGGGGATGGTGAGGACATGAGTCAAGTAAAAATGAATTTACAGCCATAACTAAATTCCTACCTAAAAAAAATATATATATATATATATATATTTTTAATATATATATAGGCTGAAACTGCCGACCCCCGCAGAGCTCTTTGAAGAATTATGCATTTTAAAAAATGAAAAGCTTGATTAAGTAATTAAAATTCTATATAGTATGTGTAACCAGCAGCACTGAATGATTTATGTCTTAGCAACAGAGATCTTGGTTTCCTTCTCTACTCCTGTCACCTCTAAACCTCTCTTTTGTGAAATATTTAAAAAATTTCAATCTTCAGGAACATCCCTGCTTATAGAGCACCTTAAGCTGTCTCAACAATAGAATTCCTGTGTCCTTTATTTTATTGAGTATGATGAACTACTTTGTATGATTCTGATTTAACTGATACAATGCTTTCTTACAAAAAAAACCCCTCATTTAAGAGGTTGTTTTCAAAAGGTTAAATCAATGTACATTTAATTCAATTTATTTTGAATTTTTGGTGTTGTAGCAGTTTACATCACGACCCATATTCTTTGCCCAATTTTCCAGTTTCCTGAAGATATCTACCTATCCATCCATCATCTTAATTCATTTAGAAAAAAAATCTAGAAAGGGACATTTTAAAAATTTCTTTCTTCCCTCATCAACATTCCTTAATTTTTCTATATTTAAATAAAAAGAGTGGATATCAAAGTATAAATTTCAGGAAGTTTTGATATTTTGTGGGTTTGCAATTGAAAAGAATAATTTTCAGGCAGTGGAATTTTCATTAACACTTAATATTGGAATCTATTTGCTGGTTATTTGGTTCCCTTTTAAGATCCTTGGTTGCATTCACTTTTCTTTCAGTTCTTTATTCTGTGGTTATTGGGTTGGATGGTTTTGGTTCTGTTCAACAATGGATGCTTTGAGTAATGAACTTCAATGCATAATTATCCAGTGAAATCATAGTGTAGAGATGAGATGACAAAAAGCCAACTTATTTTCAGGAACTAAAAATAATTGTATAATATAGGCATTAATCCATACATGAATATTCCAGCATCTGACTTTTTCCTGATTATTTACATGTTTATATGAATCATAATTTGAAATTATGAATTTTTGAACTGCTCCTTGGTATTCATCTTTAAGTATCTACTTTTTTTAAAGCAGATTAAATCTGATATTTTAATGAAACCCAAAAACTACTGATTTCTTTCTAATTAAATAATGTATTGGTAGCTAGTCACAAAATCATCTTCCCCCTTTGTCACATTAGTTGAGAGATACCTTATAATAGCATTTAATTATAATAATTATCAATTCTGCTAAACTGACTTTCATGTTATCAGGGTTCACTCTGATAATTAACATATATTAGTCATTTTTCTTTATGACTTAATATTTTACATATGTTAAAGCTTTTTGGAAATTGGAAATGATGCATTTCCTAAATCTTTTGTTTAGAAAATATTCAGTACTTTAGTGAGAATAGTCATTATATTTGTTAGCTGTGTCAGCAGTTTGGGTGGAAACTTCTGTTTTATCATGTGAGAAAGGTTGCATATTTATAATGGAAAATACGTTTAAAATGAATTTATGGAGTATAGCATGCCTTCTTAAAAACATCTAAGTAGCAGTTTAAAACAGAACTTATTCCTGAGGGAGAGTTACTGGGCTTCAGGTGTGTATCATTTGGTGGGTTGCTGGTGTGTGTGTGTGTGTGTGTGTGTGTGTGTGTGTGTGTGTGTGTGTGTGTGTGTGTGTGTGTCCCCACACACTTTATTTATTCATTATGCTATTGGCTAGTGAATTGCATGTTGTGAAGGAGCCATTCTGATTTAAAACTTTGCGCTTACTCAATCCAGCCTGTGGCATAAGCATAATATATATCCTAAGCAAAACTATTCTAAGAATTTTGAGTTGATTGTGCCACATTGATGTTTAGGAGCAAACTGGGTTCTGCATCTAGAGAAAAAATAATTTGGGCATTAGAAACAACTCACTGTGCTTGTTCTTTTAATATTAACTTTACATTATAAATAATAGGCAAATAAAATTAAATTCAAAAGAATCTTATGTGGGCATAGCCTCAAAATATAAATTATATTGTTTGCAAGAAATAGTTTAGAATTTATTTTGATTTATTGTGATCAAATTAGCATAATTCAAGAAAGACACTGTCATCGTGATGTTTTTCCCATAATACTTTATTAATCACATCTCTCCAAAGGAATGGTTTCTCAGATTCCAGAATCCACAAAATAGTTCCAGAGTCTACCAGAATCCAATAGTGCATTGTAAAGTGTCCTTTGAAAATATAGTCAAAAATATGAGGTCTTGCAGGCCGCTCTCCTACCCATCTCACCCCTGCCCTGACCATGGCTAAGCACTTCACGTCTTTGCCAAGTACAGGCAGCTAGCTCACCTGAGTAGATGTTTACAATTTAAAACAGAATGGCAGAGGGAGTCTAAACTGAGTCCTTATTAGGACTGTTTTATTTGGGTCTGTTTTTACAGACCCAAGACTATTTATGCATATTAATTAATGAGAACCCCACAGAAACATTTAATATAAAGGTTTGAACATTTTCCCCGTGAAACAGTTTTTCCCACATAATGTCTGACACGGACACCAAATTCCTTTAAATCTTTTTAATACTTCACGCCTTGTTATTTGAAAGGTAGATTACTTTGTTGTGAACTTTTTACATTTACTCAATTCCTTAGTTCATATATCTGGTGAATACTTTCATGGAATTGAGTTACCATTCCAGACTCTCCTCAGTGATTTACCTCTGCAAAGTTTAGTTAACTGTCTGCAGGGTGATTTCTCCATAGGACTGGTAAGAAACTTTAAACTCCATGAAAAAGAAGATCAGAATTTAAAGAGTTCAAGTAAATGAATGACAATTAATTACCAGGCATAAGCAAAGTCTATCACTACACTTCTTCATTTCTCCCTGTTATTCATATTTATGATGATGAAGAGTAGCTAATTATTTTGGGGTCTACTTGAAAGATCACTAATAGCAGAGAGTGTTTTTTTAAAAATTTTTATTTTTATTTATTTATTATTTATGTATACAAGAACTAGGGTGTAGACCGGGGTGGGGGGGGTGGCTGGAGGTGGTAAGAGAACTCACCAGAGAGAGAGCAGGGAGCAGAACAGACAGATCTACTGAAGTACACTGCTAAGGAGAGCAATGGGTGAGGCAGGAGAGGTCAGCTGCGCCATGTGGGAAGCTCCCTGGCCAGGGATCAAACTCACGCTGCAGTGGCTGCTGATAGCTTCATAGTGCTGAGACTTAACCTCTGCATCACCAGGAAGGCCCATGAGAGTGTGTTAGTGTAAGGGAAGCTACTAAGAATTTACCACCCCAAAAGCAGCTAGGAAGAGGAGTCTTTTGAGACGCAGATGGTATCTGAGGTGACCCAATGATTGGCTTCTTATGAGCACAGGAGCCTTTCTGAAAATACCAGTGATGTCTGCTTTGCAGATGTCTTGTTCACATGCTGGAGGATTTACAGAAAGACAAATCTTATATTGGATTCAATGAACACTGTGAATTTTCATAGTTCACTAAGTTACATATTTTAAGTTTTGCAATTCTAGACCTCTAGGACCTATTAGAACTTAATCGCTTTTTAACAAATATGTCAATAAAAATGTGTCTTATTCTCAGGATCATGACTTTTACAGGATTCTTTTATCAGTGTGATTTAATTCTGTGGGGAGGATGACCTCAGAGATAGTTTTTATGTGTTCTTTGTCACTGATTCAAGGTTATCAGAAAGGCTTTAAAATTAATATTTAATAACTTTTAATATACCCATCAATAGTTTTTCATTACATTACCTTCTATGCTACCCTGATTTCTTAGTTTACTATATTTTAAAGTTTTATTGAGATATAATTGACATTCAGCGCTCTGTAATTTTAAGATGTACAGCACAATGACTTGACTGACATATATTGCAAAATGATTATCATAATAAGTTTAATGAACATCCATGTTCTCATATAAATACAAACCAAAAAAAAGGTTTCCTTGTAATAAGAATTTTTAGGATACTCTCTTAACTTTCAAGTAGCTCATACAGCAATGTTAACTAGAGTAGGTAGATAGGTCCTCACTTAACATTACCAGTAGGTTTTTGGAAACTGCAATTTTAGTGAAATTATTTATAATGAAAGCAGTCTTCTTTCAACATTGTTGGACTGAGATTTTTTTTTCTTATCAAAATTGTTAAATGATGTTATTTGAGGACCTGCTGTATAGCCATTACGTTGTATGTTACATCCCTAGTACTTATTTGTCTTAGAACTGATAGTTTTATCTTTTGACCACCTCCAGCTAATTCTCCTACCCCCTGCCCTCCACCTTTGGTAACATTTTTTATCTCTTTTTCTATGACTTTGGTTTTCTGTGAAGTATTTTTCTTTTTAAGATTTGACATATGAGACTGTCCAATATTTGTCTTTTTCTGTCTGACTTATTTGAGTTAGCATAATGCACTCATCCACATTGTTGTAAATTAGTTTGCTGTTGGATATCTGCCAGGCACTGTGTTAGGTGTTCATTGACTCCTATAGCAACCCTCTGGTGTGTGCGTGTGTGTTTATTATTTACACACATATATATGTACTAATCCAGATACATAGTTTATAATGGATTGATATCAGAAAGCTAGTATAATGTATTAAAAGACAAATTGCAAAGTTACTATATAAATTCAATTTTGCCTGATTCCAGAACTCATACTTGTTATCTAGTTCTTTGTTTTACCACATTTTGTATAGCACTTAAGTTTTTACCTCATATTAAGCTTGTAATTTCAATGCAAGATTAAGCAATTTTGACTTTAAAGTTCCATATGAAATGAATTGTCATTTATGTGAAAGTTAATTCATACGATTAACACAAACATTTTTATTCCATCTGATTTTTTTCAATTTGGATATCTTGTAAATAAAATCTTAAATGTCCATTATAAAAGAATTAAGAAAAATAGTGTGAGCTTAAAGGTCCTTGTAATTCTATATGAAGTTTCGTGTTTACTTAGGGAGAGTACATGAGTTTCCTCAGGATGGAAGAATCCCCTATGTTTGTTCTCCCTAACTTGGCAAAGATCATGAACATTGATTTTGACCACCTAAGTGTAAATTCTTTTAAAGTTTCTTTAGGTCAGGAGACCAGTTTGTTTAAAGTAACATGGATGGTGGTTTGTAACCATCAAGGCTTTTCTTATCTTTCTCAGTGCTAAGAATCTTTCTGTCCCTTCTGCTTTGGGTTTTCCTGCAGGTGTTTCTCTTTCTAAATCTTGGAATCTACTGTTACTTAGAAGTTCCACTAAATAGATCTACTGAATTTATATTTCTAGACTTCTTTATGTCGCATGAGGACATAAAACCCCTGGACAGTATCAAGAATCAAAGACTGAAGAACATGGATACTTTGTAAAAATTGCTACCATTGAAGCATTGTACTGTGAAATATGGACAAATGCACTCATTTAAAATTCCTTTAACTTTTACCAGCATATTATATACCTTTTATATAAACATTTTTGTACCACATATAATTAAAAAATAGAACCGTATAGTCAAATAGAGAAGATCAAAATTAAGAAAGGAATAGATTTATCTTAATCTCTACATTTAATACCATTAAGTTAAAATCCCTTTGAATTGGTGGATGGTGAATACTGACAACTGTGAAAATGTGTGCCTTTTCTTAGCAACATGGCCTTTTGTCTTCTAATTCATGGGAGAAAGACATTTCAGCTCACGTAGATTTTCATACTCTCATAAATCAAACTTTAAAGCAGTAAAACATACAAATTGTATGTTAGCAAATGTCTTTTCCTATTTGTGTCCTTATGTTCTTTGTGGTTCTCCCCTATTCTCGATTATTTTAGGTTTTATCTTGTATTTATAGTACTTTATTCACAATCTGTGATCTGTGATCTGTATTATTCCTAGTTCATCACGTTGTGCAGAAAAGAAACAATGATTATAGCCAACATTTTTGAATATTCATTAAATGTTAGGCACTAATTTCTCACCCATACAGTGTGGTAGGTACCCTCATCATATTCATGCTTTAGTTGAGACTCAAGTTATAAGCAATGGAATGTAGTTTGACTATCAATCTGAGTAACTTAATGACAGATTTCCCCCACCCCAGTACCACTTGAAAATGTTATAATCTAGATCTGAGACATAGTAAAGATGCTAATCAACAGTAAACGTCAAATTTCAGTGAGCTAAAAGAGAGGCTGACACAGAATGTGAATATTATCACCCAAGATGAATAAAATTGTTCCATTCTGGTTTTTTCTCGGCTGCCAGTACAAAGGTGTCTGGGAGGCAACACCTGGAATGAGGGGGCTCCACCCAATCTCCATGATATATTTTGGCATTCCTACTGAAGCTGTTAAGAAACTGGAATGTTAGAATAGCTAGTGAACAGCACAGTCGTCAGGAGGAGTTTTGTGCTTACAGGTACATTCATTCCCACCTAGCTGATACTCATCGATCCAATTGTAAAATGTCTTGTTTCTGCTAGTTAGAGCCCCTTTCCCGTCTCTTTTAACCAAAAGGACTAGAAGTAGGAAAACACTTCTTTAGGGTTTACATGATGTCAGTCATTGGCAATCGGGAAAAGGAAATTTAATCTAAGATGATCACGGAGTCATTGGTCTTTTTCCTTTTATAAGTAGAAATCAATAAACTATTTCCATTTGCTTTATCCAGTATTATATTGTTTACTCTTCCATGTAGGGGCCAGCCGTATTTTTATATGAAAGCATTTTTCAACTAACTTTTAAAGTAAAATGTTCGCACTCTTTCTTGATCTCTGGGTTTTAGTACATCCCACAACATATGAGTTTGCTTCATAGTTTGAGTTCTCTTGTATATGTGGTGAGAAGTTCAAAATTACCCCTTATTTATACAGCCTTTGGCAGTTTGGGCAATGTGTTTTGTCACCTGTTTGCTGTCTTAGGAAGAACTGGAAAGTTTATGAAGAAATAGAAAATATGACTTTGAGCCCTTGACATTTTAAAATAAATGTACATATTGTTAGTGACAGATTGCTAAACTTGGCTTTAGACACTTAGCTATGTTTCTTGCCAAAAGTAATCCAGATGTGCATAATTTATCCGGCTGCCATATGTGCACTGACATGTCTTTCTATAATCAACTGTCTGTTCAGTATGGTTACAGTTAAATGTTCTTTTTTATCAACAATCTTTTGAAATAGCACTGACTTGATAACTTATTATAAATTTAACAACCTCTCCGAAAAGTAATGCTCATCCAATTTGGCTTTCAACCTAAGTGACCAGACATGTTGAGTATCTAGAAAAGATGTTGACACTCCAAAATCTCTGGGGCCCTGTGTGTTTCAAGGGAGAAGATCTAGGATACCAACTTCAATGCAATTCCATTTTGATGAGTTTCTTTGGAGTATAGAATAAAAGGTGTGTGTACCCAATTAAGTATTTTTGAAACAGCAACAAAGAAGTACCATTTCTAGTGAAGTAATTTGTCTTGGAAAGGAAGTGGAGAAAGGAAGTCTTGGTGCAGGATGAAAAACTTTCACTAAGTTTTTTCAGTGTATGTGCCAGGTGTATTTGTGACTTTCACATGGATTATAGAAATACTGTGTCGATTGCCAAGCTATCGATATGTTTTTGTTGACGAAAGGCATTATTTTCTAGACAATTTTTAGAAAACATACCTATGATAGGGAAAAATAATTTTCTGTTGCTATACTGGTATGTAAACATCTTGAAGAAATTTAAGCCACACATGCTAACATTTCCTTAATGAATGTGCTATCTCTGAGAGATGATTACCTTGAAATCATGTCCTTGTTTTTTATCCTCCGTGACACTTAGCCATCATCAAGTCTAGACAGTGGTATTGTCAACTCGGTGTGTCCTTGTGTGTGTTTATCCACAGCTGCAGTTAGGTTTTTCACACTGTCCCCATCTGTGGAAGCTGGCTGCGCAGTGACCTTGGCCAGTTCAAAATCTGTTCAACCAAGCCCATGTGTGGAGAGAACTGGGAGGACAGATGGTAGGGCTGACTACAGGGAACTGTTTTGTTAGTGATTGTAATGATAGTAACCTATCCTATCCGCAGTACGATTTTTAAAAGACATACTGAAACCTATTATTGTTGGAGAAAAACTGTCTCCGTGTCCATGCAAATGACCTGGCAAAGACAAGAGGGATGGAGTGGCAGAATGGGTGGGAAATCCTTTCTTTATTATTTTTCTAGCACGTGTGTAACTTATTTTCTAGTCAGCTACCACTCCTGACACAATTCAGTTAGGAGGCTTTGAACATTAGCGCACCAAAAAGCACTGTGGCTTTTAGGAATTCCAGGTCTTCCATTTAAATGTTGCCCTTGGATCTGGCTTTGCAAACAGTTTGCCTTTGAAAAATACAAATTTCATTTAGCCTGAACAGTAACTGTTATTTACCCTGCCTATGTTCACTCATCAATTTTGAATTTTTCATGAACAATTTGTAGTTCTTTGTAAATTTGAGATGTTCAAATTATATATTCTGCAAGCTTCTGATTTATTTATGATTAAAAATATTTATGTGTTGCTATATCTAAAGATAGTTTTTAACAGACATATCACACAATTAAGGTTTTAAAAGGAGTATTATTATTATCATCGTTATTATTACTGTCATCGTTACTACCAGCACTAGCTGTGTTTGTTTGACTGTTCCTTGCTGATTATGGATTAGTGAACGTTTCCTAAATTACTAAATTCATCCAAATACAAAAAACTTAATTTTTTCAACTTTCAGTATTTTTTAGAATATCAGGCCCATGATACTCTAAATGTTAATGTAGCATTTTGAAAGGAACAAAACATACAAACAAAACCACAAACATATAAAACAAACATTTATTAAGCATGCATAGTGTGCTAGATATCAATCTAACTGCTTTACATGGCTCGCATTTAGTCTACAGACAACCATATGAGGGCTTCCCTGGTGATGCAACTGGTTAAGTCTCAGCACAATGAAGCTATCCGCAGCCACTGCAGCAAGAGTTGGATCCCCAGCTGGGGATATTCCCACATGGTGCAGCAGACCTCTCCTTTCTCACCCGCTGCTCCCCTCAGCAGTGTACTTCAGTAGATCCGCCTGTTCTGCTCCCCGCTCTGTCTCTGGTGAGTCCTCTCACCACCCCCTGCCCCACACACGCACCTCTGGCCTATACCACAGCTCTCGCATGCATAAATAAATAAACCTTTAAAAAAACAAACAAAAAACCATATGAGCACCATTCTGACTTTACAAAGGAAGGTAGTAATCGCCTATAATCACACAGCTAGGGAGTGGCACTGATGAACTGAAGACTCAGGAGTGCTGCACAAGGACCCATTTCCTAGTTACTCTGCTATTCAATCTCTTAACAATACTAACATTAACATATCACTCTTAGATTAACCTATTCAGGAGTCCATTACAATCAGATGGCATGATCCTGGTAAACATTTCCATGTTTTGTACTTGGAAGATTGCAATTAGGATAACTATACCTCGGAATGAATCCCTTTTGTCTACTTTGTTTAAGGTAATACCCCAATCTGTCAATTTGTGGCCTATTACAAAATTATCTCACCTGGCTTTCCCTGCTGTAGTTGCGCTTTTGAATTGGGATCCTTTCCACCCTTTCCACTGGAGTCAGTGTCATGTTCATTCAATCTACCAATGATTTATAAATTAGAGATACAGAAAAAAGACAATACAACTTCCCTCAAGAAGTTCACTTGGGATGGCCCAAATGGTCAGAGTTGATTTTCTACAAATCTTGAATAGATTGACTTTTTAAGAGATTATTTCTAAAGTGTGTGCCAATTGTCCATATCAGTTTCTGAATTACATTTTTCTTTCTCAATGTCAATACAGTGAAACCTACTGTTTGAACCTCATCTTGTTTAACATCTGAGTCTTATTTTGTTCACATTCATGTGCTTCTCTTCCCACACCTGTTTTCTCTGAAGTTTGATAAAACTGATCTCCTACCTCTACCACTCTTTATGTAATCACAGGCAAATTCTCTGAACCCTCATTTTCTTAGCCTCCAGGTTTATTTTGGAGATTAAGTTAGAAAGCAAATTGTCAAGATGGGATCCTTGCCCTTGAAACACTGACACTTTAGTGAAAAAGATAGATAGAAATACAGCAAATAATTACAACATGAAGTGATAAGTATCTTAGAGGTGGCACATGCCATATGTTGTAAGAGCTTAGAAGTAGGTGATAAGTCTTGATGAGGGAGTGAATGTTAAGCGAAATTTAGAAAAATATACAATTTCTTATCAGGTGGTTCAGCATAACTATGGAATACACATTTATAAATGTTCATTCATTCTCTGACATTTTTGCAATCTAGTACTTGGGAGAGAATGTGCTACTTAATAGAGATTACAGTTTGAATTGTTCATTGCTCTAAATGAATTTTCAAATTTATATGATAAAAACATTGATAGATTGTGATTAAACCTTCCTATAGCATCAATAAATATACTTAAATAGATACTTCCTCTAGATATTTTTATTTGAAAAATCTCCTTTTTGATGTAAATGAAGAAAAAGATGATTATGTAAATAGCTTTTCATGTCTTCAAACAGACATATATACCTACCTTTGTGAAATCTGTGCTCAGAAAATCTTAGTACTAGTCGTTTGGTTCACAAAATGAGTAGCTTTTAAGCAAAATTTATATATATGTCAGTTTTATGCTGATACTTCATCACAGTCATGCAGATACTGAAGAAAATTGTCAGTAAAAATCTCTTCCCGTCTCTTCCTAAAATGCAGTGTAAATAGCAGCATATATTGTCAATCTCAGTAATAATAACACCCATGAAGCACTACTTATTCAAAGCAGTGAGAAAAATATTTTGATGTTTAGCAAATGCTATCCCAACAGTGCAAGGAGTGCCAATTTCCTGTTAGAATTTGAATCAATCATTCCTACTGCAAATAGTGATTAAGCAAACATGGCCAAATTTTAATCTATAGCAATTTACATCTATCCTTCTTGGATAGAGTTTTCAGTACATCTAAAAAATTGAATTTGTGTAATAGATTATACTTTAACACCCAGTGCACAAATCCCTCCCCCCCATATGTATAACCTTCCTTGTTAGTGATTATGATTTAGTTTCTATATTACTCTTTTTTGTAATGTTTTTTTGTATTTGGAAAAGATTTTTATGTTGCAATGTTATAACCTTATCAAAATGTAGAAAATAGAGTACAATCAGATTTAAATCCCATTACCCTAATACAGGATTTCTCAGTCTCTATACTAATGGGGGCTGGATATTCTTTATTTGAGAGGGGGTGTCTGGTTATTATTGTATATTCAGAAGCATCTCTGTAGCACCCCCTGAGATGTGACAACTGAGAATATTCCCCAGTGTTGCCATATTCCCCTGGGGGGGCAAAGTTGCCCCTGCTCCATTTGAGAATTTTCCTAATACAAAGCAATTATCAGTTGAGCGTTCCCCATCAAATCTTCTTTCAAATATATGGAGGTACTTTTACAGAGTGTGATATTTTTTTCTAATGGTCTATTCTGATTTTTATACCATGTAATACCTAAACATTCTGCTGTTAACTATATATCAAAGTTACCACTTTTTAATTAACACCCTTTTGAATTTTTTATGATTAACATGGCAATTAATGTCCTTGTGCATATACAATTTTCTATCTTAAATTTCCTTTCAAAATGTGCGGTATGTTGCCTGTGGATTCTTTTCTTACTTTTTCTGTTGACACATGAGTGCTTAAGTAAGCTCAGGTAAAATGGAAACAGAATAGCTCTGAACGGGGAGATAAAGAAAGCATTTCTCAAACTGCCTTTAAGTCCTAAGGAAATCTGTGCTCTTACAAGTCTAGAGCACTTCCTGCTCAAGGTGCCCTGTTGGGAAAGTACTGGGGCCCCCTTGCTCATGGATGGCCTCTTCTGCCCACCTGTGACTATAGCTCCCCATGGCTCTGGTACAGGAGAAGGCACCCAGGCTTTGGAATCAGACTGACCTGCATCCCTCCTGCTCTGAACACTGTTAGCTTTGTGATGTGGGACAATACACACACCGAAACTTTCTCATCATCTATAAAAAGAAAATGTAACCAACTGTATAGAACCTTTGTGATACTTGGAAATAATGTATTTAAATCTCTATCAGAGTAAGTACTCAATTAATGATGGTGAGAAGTAGTAATAATAAATGTCTTATTTTCCTTATTGGTCTAAGCTAGCATTGTTCAAATACCAGGCAGGCCACAAGTGTGAGCCACATACATAATTTAAATTTTCTAGTAACCACATTAAAATAAAGAAAAATAGGTGAAATTAATTTTAATATTGTATTTTATTTAACCCAATTTTTCTAAAAATTGTAACTTCTACATGTACAAAGTATTAAAAATTATTACTGAGATGTTTTATAAGCTAAGTCTTTGAAATGTGATATGGTTTTACACACAGAGAACAATTCAATTGAAATCAGCTACAGTTCAAGTGCTCGGTAGCCAGATGTATTTGTTGCTACCATATCAGATCATGTAACTCTCAGTAATGCATGAGAGAGGCGAGGCTCACACATCTGCACTGATAGCAAATAAATTATTAATTTGGATGAAGTAGTTCTAGTTACTCTTTAGAAAGCTTGCCTTTTCTTAATAGGAGACAAAACTCTTAAGCCTCTGTATTTCACATTGAATGTCTCATTTTTAGTTCATGGCTGTCTGTAGAACATGACAGGTACTGTCATTTTCATGTCCGTTTTATCTTCTTTGCTAGTCAGTTCAATTTTTTCTTAGTTTGTCCAAACATTTCCATTCAAGGAGTATTTATTGAGCACCTAATATGTGCAAGGAACTGTGCTGTTAATTCTCTCAAAGCTTCGATGAGTACAGTACTGATATTAGTAAGCTAAGTGAGCAAATCATGTGCCTGAGATTCTGCTTCCATTCAGCAAGTAGAAGAGTTGGGATAAAATTTCAGGAAAATTGGCTGTGTAGCTTCATAGTCTCAAAAACTACTGCAATGCTAGCTTTTTCTCAATTTGTGTTTTTCTCAACACATTCCAATTATTTTTGTCTCATTGTAATACTGGTCATCCTTAGGATCTGCTATTTCCCATAGATGCCCACACCTCCTATTGGGTTTTCCTCAGTTACCCTATTTTGCTGATTTCTTTTCATGAAAACTGGCAGAAAAGAGTGGTAAATGGGGGCATAGGCCACATTTTTCAGTGTGGATCACGGCTTTTTAATCCTTTCTTCCTTTTGAGAAATACTCCCATCATCTGTATTCAGTATACTTGGGACACTTCTTCACAAGCTTGTTCCAAGTTCAGGTTGGAGGAGGGGAGACAGATGGTGAAGAATAGTGCTTGGTTGTTACACAGCACCCATGCACTTTGTGGGAGAAAGTGCTGCCTCGGAATTTCTGAAGAAAGTCAGAGAAAGAAATGTATTATGTGAGTCTGACTCATTGAGCAGAATGGGCAAGATAAATGGTGGGAAAACCAAAACCAACTTTTCTATGACCTTATGTGAAATTCTGCTCTGTGCCCTAAGAAAAATGTTAAAAATGATGTGGTCATAGTGGGAGAGCAGCTGCCCAGAGACAGTATTGGAAGGGGAATTTCTAATTTTAAAAAGAAGCTTGCTAACCTCATAGCCACCGCTAATGGCCCATATAAATATTAATAAAGCTTTAAACACCTCCCAAATTAGCTTTATTTTTAAATCAAAAGTGCAAGACATGGAAGTGGTAATTTGTGTTAGTCCGGCAGACACAAAATTAATTGAGATAAAAATAAGAAATAGCAGGCAAACCCTTTGGGTGAAAAAATAATGAGTTATATACTAACTCACTTAGACACTTCAAAGTGTAACATAACGAGAAATGATTTCACAATATTGAATTGAGAATTTGTCAGATGTATCGACGCGCCTCAATAGCAGATTCAAGTTGCAAAAAGCTGCTAAATTCAGATTCTATGGCCGTATCATGTCCAGTCATTCTGCATGAGAAAGCTGCACCCCATGTAAAGCTTTGGCTTGACCTCATATTACTGTATCTGGTGTGCTGTTTTATGTCTGTCTCTTAGCTGGACGGTAGAGATGGCAGAATGAGTACGGACTTGACAAACACAGGGAAGCATAGCGCAAAGAAGTTCACTGGCACTCTGAGTCTGCTAAGTTTCCCTGAATAATGTGTCAGAACAGTGAACTGACAGCACTAGACTCGTATTTCCTTGGGCCTGTCATGACGGTCACCCATTCCACAGACCCCCCTAACTTGTAGCTGGCCCTCAGTCCGGCGAGACGCTGTATCCTCAAGATTCCCTTGCTCTATACAGTAGTTACTGTCAGCTGTTACCTCTTATTTAGTTTTCTCCTCTTTCTGATATTCTATGCCTCATTGAGGAAGAATTTCTTTTTGACGTTATGTAAAATGATTCTGCTGTGAAAGGAGTATTGTGAGAACTAATGAAACTAGATTGCTTACTGGGAATTTAAACATAAAAGAAGAAAACAACCAGCCACAGAAGGAACAACCCCTCAAAACTGATTAGACACGTCCTGAATTTCTCTGCCTTTAGCCACTGCTAAAATTCATATCCTCCAAGCCCGTTTTATCTCCTTACTGCTATTTCTTCTCATGGGCTTTCACATAAGGAGCCCAATTTTGCTATTATCATTTCCCCCCTCTTTTTTTAAAATCCTGAGCCCAGCTCCTGTTCTCTGTTAACCACTCCAGTTAAGTCAGCCTTCTTGCCAGATTTTCATGTGCTGTGGATTCTGACAGTGGGCATCAATTGTTAGAACATTCATGAAAGGTCCAAATTGTTTGTGAACATAATCTCTGTGCTTTTCATTAATGGAAATATGTCTCTTTACATAAACTCATAGCTTGGAAAAGAAATTTTATCTGCTTCTAATATTTGCTTAGAATTAGAAGTAGAAAAAGATTTACAAGCATTAATTCTTCACAAATTTTTTTTTCATACCTTAATGACTGCCATCTTATTCATTCATTCTGTAGGAGCCAAATAACTAGCATGGATCCTTTAAAAAGGGATCAAAGGAGCAAAGTGGGGAGGGAGCGCAATGGACTATTGTGGCAGACCTTGGGTGCTTTGGGAGTACTGTGTTAACAGCACCTGAAGAAGGACTCTTATAATTCCAAAATACAAAAGATGATGTAAACCAATGTTACCTCAAAAAAAAAAACAAACAAAAAAACTAGTAACTATGCAGTGACACCATTTACTCTCAAAAGTAGGTGACACATCATTATAAAGCCAAGTCTCCTTTACTCACCCCACTTTTCCATCCTGATTCCCACCATCACTTTCTAATGGCAATTGTCACTGAGACTTTAGTATATATCTTTTTTTAGTATGTATCTTTTTGACCTTTCTGTATACTTTCTCACATTTTGCAAATATCCAGAGAAAATGTTGTATTTTCCGTCTGTGTTTTTGCATAAAGCCTGTAATACCAATGTCTCCTGGTCTTTAAACCAAGTGATAAAATGAATATTTAAATATATTTAAGTATAACAGGTTAAGTTGTCACTTGAAAATTCAAGTCTATGCAATATGTTGAAAGTAAAATTTGAAAAATGCATGAGAAACCACAAGGTCAGTTTTAGGTGATCTCACAGCATTCTCACAACTGATCTCACTGTTTTACCTCACAGTGAAGATGGTGTTTGAAGGGAGGGCCCTGATCCAACAACAGTTAATTGCTCTAAGTTTTTTAAATCTGTGAACCTTTAAGCCTGCTCCGCTGACACTTCCTAGGAAGTGGCCTTGTTATGTCACTTGGTCAATCCAATAGTTCCTGCGTTCCCTTAGGCTGAGGTGATGACCTTTATTCTGTACAAGTGAAAAGCAACTTCAAGTATTGATTAAGGAAGACTAAGAAGAATTATATATGGGTGTCTTGGAGATTATTGAGTAATATGATGTCTTTTCTAGAAGAGGTATATTTTAAGTGGGAGTTTAAGGAAGTGGTGTGGTGTTGTTCCTTGAAAATACATGCAGAGGCCAATCACGTCTCACCAGTGCCATTGCTACCACCCTCGCTCTCACGTACAGTTGGCATGTCCCCTCACCTCGATGAATCTCCCCTTGCTCTTCTAGCCTCTATTTTCTTACAGTAATATGAGCACTTTTTTAAAATGTAAGCAAGTGCAAAACTCTCCCATGGTCCCTTCTGGTAAAAGCAAAAGCTCTGTATGATCTGGATTGTACCACTTTTCTGACTTCCTCTTCTAGTGCTCTCACTTTACTCCCTCAACATGGCCACACTGTCCTCCTCTTCCTCCCAACAGAGTCTTAGCTCTGAGTCTTTGCATCTGCTCTTTCCTCGTGTCCATATACCCCTGGGACTCACCCATTCACTTTCTGGAGGAATTTTCTCAGTTGTCCCTTTACTAAAGGGGCCTTTCCTGATGTCCCTACCCCATTCCACTCTCAAACTCCTTTTCCATTTGATCCTTTTCTTCCTAGCACTTACTGCCTTCTCACATAGTGCTTCTTAATTTGCATGTTTATTACTTATCTCACCCCATGAGAATGTAGCTCCTTCAAAGCACGTCTCCATTTATTTTCATCTACACTAGCCGGAACAATGCCTGGGATAAAGTATGGTTCAGTGAATATTCATTTAATTAATAGATTATTCATATAGGATTGCCATGCTAAACAAACAAACAAACAAACAACAACTACAACAAAAAACCTCTGAAGCAAAAACTACGTGTGAGGGACCTTTTTAAAAATCTGTCTTAATTCTCTAAGGTAGAAAGTACATCAGCAGAGAGGGAGGCAGAACACCACTGTGTATTCTTCACCCTTGTACTGGCCTCTTCATGTATATCAGACTGTAGGGATTAGACCACACTATGATATAAATGTTGATATGTAACTTCTGTCAGGGAAATTGCAATTTAAGTATGCTAACATTTCATTTATGATGAGAGAAGGGCCCCTGTTTAGTAAATAATCAAATATACTCTAAGGAAAAGAACAAGATGGGAATAGAATGTTCTTTTATAACAACGGCATGGTTCTGTATGCCATTAACACCTGCTTGATCGCCTTTAAATTTGTTGCCAATCTTAAGGTTTTCATTTTTGGAGGAAAACTGTTGATAGTCGTTTATAAGCTTTAGAGAGAACTTTTGTTTCTTTAGGATCTGCTCCAGGAACATCAGACAGAAGATACCAGGAAGTTTAAAGACAAGCCACTTAGAAGGGCAGGCAAAATGGACAATAATTTTAAATTTTATTTTATTCCTAAAGATATATATTGTTTTATCCACTGATATTTAGCAAGTAATCGTCTTAGTTCAGGCTGACATCACATCACTTTTTCTAAAATTTAGTCTCCCGTTAAAAGTGATTTCTACTTTTGTCATGCATCTATAAATTTCTTCTCCATATTACTTTCTTTTTGCCAGTTCACTACTTTATCATTGCATCATACATTGTGTGTGTGTGTGATCATCAGCATGCCATTATCACTGAAAAGCCTGCTGCATATGCATGGTTTCCCACTTCCTACCTAGCACTGTTCTTAGAGCGAGGTATTTATTGTCCTCAGGCTTATAGTATAGAGATGTTTAGAAAATTTAGTAATTTGCCCAAGGATCATTCCAACTAGGGAAGGACAAAGTGAAGATTCAAAATCAGGTACAATGTGCTACTGAATCTTTCTACCACACCATACTCCCTCAAAAGACCAAGTGGCCTCCGGCATCTTCCCATATCTCTCCAACTGGTCTCTTCATCGTGAAAGGAGAATTTGAATAAGATATTCCTTATGGTCCCTTTCATTTCTCACCCTTTGTTTATGGCTTTATTATTGGTAATAATAATGACTACTATTACTGAGTTAAATTCTTTATAAATATAACTTATTGAAGTCAGATACCAATTAAGTGTGATAGGATTACCTGGTATTTTAGATGAAGCTTTGAGCAGTTAAGGAACTTGGCAAATGGACACCAAGATACCAAGAACATGGTGCTTGGATCACTCATTGCTACTGGACTGCTGTTGCCACTCAGCCTTCTGAGCTGACAGTGCAAGAAAAAATGTGTATGTGTTCTAACCTGTATTTACATAGGTCCAGAAAGAGTTTTGCATGTGAACGTCTATCTCCACATTAAGCTGGATATGAGTTCATAACCATTCAGCTCCAGTTCTTTTCTTCAGGAATAATTCCAGCCTTATAACCTTGTTAATATGAAACCTCTGTCTCCAACAGGGAGTACCCTGTTCCCACCACCCACCATCCATTTACTTAATTGTTTGATTTCAGTGTACATGTATAGTGGTTTCAGAATTGCTCATCTGTACCCACAGGAGAAACAATTTTATCAACTAGAGTGTAATTCTCATGTACAGTTTACCTTTACTTTTATTCTCACAGACTACGTATTTCCAAAGTTACTTAGGTAACTTGACATCGTTTAATACTATGCCTCCACACCCGTTAGGTTAGGTGTTACTAAGGTCACCTTGTGCCTCTACAGCCTATAATGAGATTGTTTTACACATTTTTAATACATTTAGATTTTTTTTTGTCATTCTTTATGTTATGTCCAAGGATCCGTTGATCTTCTAGTTGTTTGGTTTTTTTTTTTTAATTCGCCTAGGTTGAAGTTGACTTTTTGTGCTGTAAACTTCTACAGGTTTTAAAATATTCTTAACGTCTATGTCTACTTTCACAACATCGTACAGAATAGTCGTAGCTCCATAAAAAAATCCCTCATGTTTTAAATGAAACTCTGGCAACTACTGATTTTTACCATCCCCAAAATTTTGCTTTTTTCCAGAATGTCATATAATTGGGTCATACAGTATGTAGTATCTTCATATTGACTTCTTTTATTAACAATATGCATCAAGTTTCATCCCTGTCTTTTTGTGGTCTGATAACTAATTTCTTTCTTTTTTAAAAAGGTAAATTTTTGCTCAACGGCATGATTGGCTCAGCAGCAAAAAGAACTGCACAATTTCATCTCCAGTTCTAAGTTAAACAGAGCAGAGAGATAATTCCCTTGTGTATTTATAAGGAAGAGTTAAATCCCTCCCAGTGTAATGTAGCACCAGATCGAAGTAAACAGACTATGATTTCAGTGCTAGACACAGCCTTAAGGCAGAAGAAATTACACTGTCATGCAGAGGATATGTAGCTGCTGCTATTTTGGTGCTTGAGTTCTTTGTTGTCACATAGTTGAAGGCATTCCAGATGAGGAAGAGTGTTAACCAACAAAAGGAGAAAATTCCCTGTACATGCTAGGGGGATGTTGGGAAAGAGGAAAGATAGTCCAATGCTTTGTGAAAATCCAATAGGGGGTCTGTCCCAATTAATATTGGCTTCAACTTGTCTCCTCATTCTTATTGGAAACAAGTTATTCACAAGAACAAAATGCAAGTTAAAATTTTAAAACCATATTTCATCAAGCACTTTATTTTCTGCTGTAGGATCTGAAAGTCATTGTTTCTTCAATTGAATTAGCTTTGAGTTGCTTATAAAATAAAAATTAGGAAAAAGTAGAACATGCATCTTCTTAGTATTTCCAATATCATGAAGATATGATTTTAGATATGTGTTATTGAAGATGCATTATAATATCTGCCTTTTATGTCTCTACCTTTGGATGTATATGTAGAGACTATAGGCAGTTGCCTTTAAAATCAAATGACTAATTTTAAGCAGACCAAATTAGAGATTTAGGATTTACTACTCAAAAAGAAAGATAGGGAGATTAGAAGAAAAACAAGATAGATTCCTTATCACCGCAATAGGGGGATTCTGCCAGTTACTGAGTATGATGTGTTCTAGAACTTCAGATTAGGTTTGGAGACAAATCATACCTCCTATGTGACAGATCTGAGCTAAAATTCCATTACTCAGCTGAGCTCTATAAGCCCCTCCTCTGACTTTTGGGCCACAGTGACATTTTTCGTCTCTTGGAATTACTGTTAGTTCAAAACCACTGTTCAGTAATCTCCAGAAGGTTTCATTCCTTTTCCCCATTGCACAGTCTTCCTAATAAAAAGCTAATGGTCCCTTTGGGGAAAGCCGAAAGAAGAATACAAATATGATGCGAAGTAAAATTTTAATTGAAAGGTAATTAAGTATGAAAGTAGCATACTATAAAAACTTATGGGAGACAAAGCGATTAGAATAAAAGACAATGCTTATATAAATTTAGTATATCGGTAAATAAAACATAAAATCAGTTATGATTGTGAGTTAACACATTAACACATTTTAAATGCATGATCCATGTCATTTTTATGATATTCAATCATGAAGAATTTGTTCTTGTTGATTCAGTGTTTACTTGTATTTTCTTTCCAGCAACAAATCTTCACTTCTGAGAACAGTACCCCATGTCCTTTTGAGACATTACCCCCTCCATAATTCTTAAAAATTCTGCTGTACTGTCAGTTCTAGTACTCCCAACTCCTAGCCACAGAGGTGGCCAACCATAATCCTTTCCTGAGATTTTATAAAGAGATGTTAGGATAGCGTCTTTTCTTTCTGCTTAGTGCCTTACCTGCTTACTCCCTGCTTCCCTCCTCTGTCCCGGACCCAACCATGAAGGGACAATTTCAGCATGCTTTAGGAGAGAACAAGGCCAACACAGAGAGAAGTGTGACCAAGATATTAATGAATTAACTTTACCATACTGGCACTAGTCTAGCTCCATAGATCTCGTCCACATTTCTGTGAACTAATCACTCTCTCCTGTACTTCTGACCCATTCACATCACTCCCTTATTCAGAAAATTCCCATGCCCCTCTGGAAAGAGCCCTGATTTTGTGAGTCAGTCTGGTGTTCAATTCTGGCTCCTCCACTAACATGCAATTCCCTTCAATTCTCCGAGCCTCCTGATCCAAACATGGTAAGATAAATGTAAAACACTTGATTTAGACGTGGGCGCAGTGACTACTCTATGTGAGTGTTCAGACTTCTAAACATCACTATCTGGGCCTTCCCAGGCCATCCCAGTCATCCAAAAAGAAAAAACTTGGTTGCATTCAAACTCACGTATTTGCCATTCCCTAATAAACTGCACATTGCCCCCCATATAACTTGCATACTGCCCTGTTTTCTTCCACCTTCTAAATTTAGTGGATTCTTTAAAATACAGTGATATCAATCCCATCACTTGGCATTTTTTAACTGTTCTAAAGTGATCATTTCCTTCTTCAAATCCCTGGAACATTCTATGCCATAACTTTCATCTAGCAATTAATCCTATAATTTTATAATGTTTGGTTCTGCTGTTTTTATTCAAGCTTTTATGTGCTTTGCATTATATTTTATTATCAAACTCTTTTATTCTATTTTTAATCTAATTGTATGCTCTGTGGACAAGAACTACTTCTTTTCCTCTTTGTCTCACTGGGATTACTACCTAACAGCTTACATATCTATATCTATATATCTGTGGGTATAGATATATCTAAACATAGATATATCTATAGGTATAGATGTATCCATAGGTATCTATCAATAGGTATCTATATACAGAGATATGTATCTATAGGTATCTATACCTATAGATATATCTATACATAGATATAGGTGTGTGCACACACACATATGCACATATATATTCGATGTGATTTTTTTTCTTCATTAGGAATGTTTATTCTCTCTCTCCATAAAAACAGTGAACTATGTGCAGATTTCTTTATTTTGAATCATACTTTTTAGTTATAGATTTAATCTTACTCTGATAAGCACCTTTAAGGAAAGGGGTCTATCATAGGTCATTTGGGAAATATCAATCAAGAAGGATAGAAAGAATTACAGAAATTGTTTGGACCTAGAAAGGTGACTGTTCTTTCCCTCTGGTTTTAGCATTTCTTTCAGATGAGTTGGCCCTTTCTATCTCAATGAAGAATTACACTGAGATAGTCACTACAATCCATTGCCACTACTGAGAGGCAGGGGCAAAAATCCATCTGAACCTGCAGCCTTTACAAGCTCCACTCAGCTCCCACATAGCTTCTGTGATCTAAAGTCTGAATGCCAAAACTGAAGGAATAACCAAACTTAAAAGTGTTTTGTTTTTCTTCTTTGTTTCTGGCTTATTTACTGTAAGACAAATAATTTCTATTTGATACATAAAAAAAATTACTATCATGCGTTGCCCTTAAATCTATATTTGATGGCACATACATCTAGTCATAATTGAACACCTCTATGTGAATAAGATACGTAACTGGAAGCTCCAGGAGAATTTTGGAGTTTAGTTTGACAAATTTTGATAATGGTGGTAATGAGGCTCTGCTTCCTAGCTCCACCGTTCTTGTAGTCTAGCTTTTCAAACCGTCAGCTTGGCTCTGCCAGTGTGGTTACACCTAATGATGTTTCCAATTGTTAAACATCTGCTTCGTGTTCTTTAACCAAGGAACTACTGTATATTGCTGTTGGGGTAAGAATATCATAGTCAGGACAGGCAAGTTATAGTGGACCAGGCTTAGACTGTTTCCCAGAAATTACGTTTCCAGGAACATGATGTAACTTGCAGTATAGCCAAATCCTTGAGCTAACAAGTAGTGATATAACTGGGATTACTGCAATCATTCTGAATTATTAAAGAAACTTCTAAAATGTGTTCTTAGTCTGAAATCTGGCTAACAGAAATGTTGGCCAGAGTGGTACATTTTAAAATAACAGCAAAACGAAAATCTAAATAGAAAGCTGTCTTATTTTTGTTTAAAGCTTAACATAAAAATATGTCAAATTAGAAAGATTAGAAATTTGAAATTGTCAAATATTTATTATGTGATAAGAGCTAGTGTTTGTGGAGATTTAAATACTTAATGTTAGAGATTTTATGAACAAGATACAGACCAATATTTTAAAAAATATTACTTAAAATAGCCTCCCTAAAGAATCTGACTAGTATAACACTAGGATAAACATAATGTGTCAGATATATATGGAAGTTTTTTCTCAAAAAATCACATCTTTTCCTTCTTTTTAATTTAAAATGTAACTTATTTTAAGATGACCTGTTTCTAAATTCAAAATAAAAGTTTATAAATGGAAATTACAGATTTGCAATTTATCCAAATCATATGTTTAAAGGAAATTTTTGTATATTAATGGCATGTATTATATGCTTACTAGGTTTCATTAGTAAATCAGTCAATAAAATCAATGGATAAGTGAGTGAACCAGTAGTCCAAATGCAACAAGAATGACAAGACACAATAAAATTTACTGATACTACAATACTGAATAATTTTATGGCAGATTTCACTGCTCTTGTTTCTAAAATGGAAATAATAGGTCAACCATATTTGCAGTATTGTATTAAATGTAATAATATATGCAATATACTTAACAGTACCTAGTCCATGTTAGTAAATGTGCCCTTTCTCTATAATGAAAATATAACCTTAGTATAGAGAGAGAAAGTGAGAGAGAGAGAGCACATAAAAAGGAAATAAAGGAAGGGAGGGAGGGAAAAAGAATAGAAAAATGAAAAAAGCCTTTTTGCCGCAACTGGAAAAAGACAAAGAGGCCAGTCTAGTCAGTAAACTTTTGAATTCCATGTCTTCTGTCATTATACCTGTGGAGACCACTTTCTAAAGGAAATTTTCATCCTTTACCTCTCTTCTTAATTATAAACTCATTTCTAGTTTAAGGGTATGAAAAACATTGCTCAAAAATATAGAGACAGTATTGCCATGGTTACCGTTGTAAAACTCTCTTCAATCTTCAACAGAATCCTAGACCATTGTAGAGTACAGGTTCAAAATCAGTGATTGCCCTTCACTCAAACTGTATTGAGTTTTACTTACGCTTATTGTAGGAGTTAGAAAGATAAATAAGACATACACCTGGTCCTGGGGAGCTACTTATATTTGGGAAGGACAGATTTCACTAATATTAACTACTTTAGAAGATGTGAAGAGCTAGAAGCTTATCTTCTGTTGGGGGATTTTACCAATCTTTTGGTATTCATGCACAGCTCTCTACCTAGTCTTCTCCAAGCGAGTTACCCCGATTCAGAGCTCGTGGGACATCAATTTCAAACTGGTTGTTTGGTTGATCTCTGCACATACTCTGTTCTTACTCTGAACTGATAAAATATGGAGTCGCAAGCTGATGTAAGTACTTCAGGGAATGGGGCTATTACCATTCTTGATTTGAAAGTACTACTTCTTAAAGAAGCATATGATTGCAATAATGTTTTAATTGCCAAGTCGTCATTCTGGCTCATAAGGTGCCTATAGTAACCCAGGCCTTGAGCCTTCCGTGTGTCTGAAAGCACCCTGTCCTCAGGCCCTACAACTTGACAATAAGGGTCACACCTGCCTCCAGTTTATGGTAATTATGGATAATATGATGTTAAATTAAATTTATAGGCAATGTTGTACTTGAAATTCAAGGTGACCTAGTTGTTGTGCAGATGTGGTTTTAAGAAAGACAAAAGAGCCATTGACAAGTAATTAATCTGTATCAAAAGCATATTAAATGGCCGGGGAGGGGGGTGTTTCCTAGGATTTCTCATTCTATGTCCCTTCCTACTTCTGTTTTAGCAATAAAGTGTTAGCCTGACTATCCTATAAATAGATTTTCAATTTATTTTGCCAGATAGTACACAGTTTGATGAGAGGGAAGAGGATTTTCCTGAGAGGCCAAATTAATTGGTTTATATATTATTGTCTTGTATGTGTCTCAGTTTTTCCCTTGACTTCCAAGTCTTTGAGGTGAATGCTACTTTTTCCAACAGAATATTCTTTTGGCTGACTTCAGCAAAGAAGTGACTGAGTCTGCTCTTCATTTGCTGGCAGTGATATTGCAGTACTCTGAATAAAATAAGGTCCTAAGGAGAATTTGGCTGGAACGCTGGGAGTTATAAAGTAAAAACAAATACAAGGTCTTACTGTTAGCCTTCTTTCTACATGCTGGAAACAGAGGCCATGTGACAGTTATATTCCAGTGCATTCTATAACACTGATACAGAGCAGTTTCCCTGCATGATTTAGACAAGACTCTCCCCCCTTTTTATTATACTAGGGTCATCCAAAAGCTTTTAGAAAATACTTTGTACACTTCATAGGTATTCTAAAGCAGTCACTGAACTTTATCATAACACTGAAATTCTGTTGAATGTGGTGTTAAACTGTGGCTCTGAGTGTACCAGGGTGGTTTTAAAAATGTCACAGATGCAATTACCAGCTCTGCTATGATCAGTTTTATGAAAATTTAGTTTTCTGTGTTTTGTTTGTACTTTGCGGGACAATGGCCATTTAATCTAAGTTGTTAGTTGCAGTTTTTCATCATAAAACTAAGAAAAATATGATTCTTTTATAAAAATTATGGACACTCTCTCTGCCTATTACAGCTGCATTTTAGAGATCCTGTTGTTGCTTCTTGGTTGATAGACCTGCTGTGGGCTTTTATCTCACCATAATGTAGATGTGTTTTATCTGTTCAAATATGAACTTTCTTTCACTAAGAAGAGGGACTACTTCCATCTTGTATTACTGATATGCCCTTGCACACTTCTAAAACATGATTATCTGCTTGATGCCATTAGCCAGGAAAAGGGCACCAGTGATTTCTGACAAGTCTAAATAAGCTTTTAGTGCATGTTGAAATTTAAAGATTAAAAAAAAAAGTGTTGAAAAGCAAGATCAAAGTTTTAACAAAACTCTTCTGTGAATCACAGGAGAAAAAATATAATGAAGAGGAAAGCTAATGTATTGTCAGAGTTAAGCATCTATTTAAAATAATCTGTGTTTCTTATTTGTACATGGAGTAAATGGGTTATAATTTCAACCATATAATTTGTGTGTGTATTTTATACTTATTGTAGTTTTCTTTCCAGTGGGAAGTAGTCAATATTGAAATACAAAAGTTAGAAATAAATATATTTTTCCAAAATAAATTTCTGCCCACTTATAACTTTGTTTACAAATTAATTTATCTTTTAAAGAATTGTGCAGTTCTTCTAAATTGATAAACCTACTTTTATGTTATATGCAGTAAAAAGCTTAATGTCCAAGAGTTGAGTAATAGAAATATAACATGCCCAAAATATGTATATGCATACTTTTTGTTATTTATGAAGCTTTCCTTTTCTTTCCGTTACTCTTTTCATCCTGGTTTTCATATACCAGTCTTTCATGTCTTTTTTTTCTTGCACAAAATTGTGAACTACTAGTGATTAGGACTGTCTTACTGTCCCTGTCATATATTAAAGGATACAATAAATGTTGGGTGTGTTTGACTGGGCAGGAGGATATGTGGGTGGGTGGAAGGCTAGTGGATGACTAGGTGAGTGGATAGATGTATGAATGCAAGATTAGATGAGTTGCACCTCATCCCTGACTCCATTGTTATTGGAATCACAGAGACCTAATTGTTAGTCTGTTATCTCTGGCTGTCTTGGAGCTTCGGGGTGGTCTTAAAGAAGTTGTGATATCCCTGTTTGCTTTTGGTATCAGGGTGATGTTGGCCTGCAGACTGAAAACCCTTATAAACATAGATGCAAAAATCCTCAAGCAAATCTTAGCAAAATGAATTAAAAATTACATTAATTACCCCATGACCAAGTGGAATTTATTCCAGGGATATAAGGGTGGTTCCACATCTGCAGATCAATTAATGTGATTCACCACATCAACAAAAATGAAAGAAAAAAAATCATTTGATCATAACAGTAAATGCAGAGAAAGCAATTAAAAGATCCAACTTCTATTTATGATTAAAAACTCTCACTAAAATGGGGTTAGAAGTAACATACCTCAACCAATAAAGGCAGACCCATACATGTGAAAAACCCACAGTTAATATCATAAGGTGAAGAATTGAAAGTTTTCCCTTTGAGATTCAGTACAAGACAAAGATGCCCACTCTCATCACTGGTTTTCAATGTAGTATGAAACGTAGCATTGGAAGTCCTAACTAGAGAAATTTGGCAAGAGGGAAGAATAAACAGACTACAAATTAGAGAAGAAGAAGTAAAACTATCACTATTTGCCAACAACATGATCATAGACATAGGACACCTAAAACTCCACTAGAAACTATTAGAAACAATCAGTACAGTGAAATGGCAGACTCCAAAATCAAAAATTGGGCCTCCCTGGTGGTGCAGCGGTTAAGCACTGAGCTGTGGAGCTGTCGGCAGCGGCGACCTGAGTTTGATGCCCAGCCAGGGAGATTCCCACATGGCACAGCAGACCTCTACTGCTTCACCCACTGCTGTGTTTCTGTCGATCTGCCTTTGCTGCTCCCCCCGCTCTCTGGCGAACCCTCTTGCTGCCCCATGCCTCTGGCCTGTACCCCAGCTTGTATGCATAAATAAGTAAATCTTTAAAGAAAAATTTTTTTCAAAAAATTAAAAATAAGTTATATGCCTATATACAAACAAGGAACTATAAGAAAAGGAAATCGAATTCCATTTACAATTACAATTCCATTTAGAAAATATTAAGTACCTAAAGATTACTTTAATGAAGGAAGTGTAAGAGCTATACAACAAAGATTATAAGACATTGTTAAAAGAGGAAAGAAAACAAGACACAAAGGTATGAGAAGATAGTCCTTGTTCATGAAGGAATTGTTACAATAGCCATCTTAGCTAAAGTAATCCCTTATCAAAATTCCAATGGCTTTCTTCCAGGAACAGAATAAACATTATTGAAATTTGTATGGAACCACAAAAGACCCTGAATAACCAAAACAATTCTGACAAAAAAAGATCAGCGGTAATAACTACCAGACTTCAAGTTATACTACAAAGTAATAGTAATTAAAACAATATAGTATTGTTTAATTTATAATTATTATATAAAAATTGACATCCAAATCAATATAATTAAGATCCCACAAATAAAACCACACTTACATGTACAGTTAGTCTATGACAAAGGAGTATAACGTATACAATGCAAAAATAAAAGTCTAACAAAACGTGTTGGGGAAACTATACAACCACATGCAAAAGACTGAAGCTAGGCTACTATCACACACCATATACAAAAATGAACTCAAAATGAATTAAAGCTTGGATGTAAGACCTTAAGCCATAAAATACACAGAAAAAAACATAGGCAAAAATAACTGTGGCATTGGCTTATGTGATGTCTTTGGAGAGTTTGATTCCAAGAGCAAGGGAAACAAAAGCAAAAATTAATAAATAAAAAAATCTACAAAGAACTTTAAACTCAGCAACAACAACAACAACCAAAAAAAAAAAAGGCAGCACATAATGAGAGACTATCTGACATCTGTGAGAACAGCCCATATCAAAAAGTCCAAAAACAGTAAGTGCTATGGAAAAAATAAAGCCTCGTGCATTGTTGGTGGGAATGTAAGTTGATATAAGCATTATGAAAAACAGTATGGAAGTTCCTGAAAGCATTAAAAATGGGTCTACCATATGACCAATCAATCCTTATACTGGAAGACTGCAAAACCACACTAATTTAAAAGAATATATACACTCTGTGTTCATTGTAACACTATTTACAGTAGCCAGCTGTGGAAAGAGCCTAAGTGCCCATAAAGATGGTGTATTATATTACATAATGGAATACTATTAAGCTGTTAAAGAAATAAAAAAAAAAGATCTTGCCATTTTTAAGAACATAGATGAAACTGAAGGACTTTATGATAAGCAAAGTAAGTTAGAGGGAGAAAGACAAATACAGGATGGTTTCACTTGTGTGGAATATAAGAAACAAAAGAACAAAACTAAACCAAAATAAAACCCTTGAAACATAGCTGCAGAACTGAGGCTACCAGAAGTAGGAGCAAAGATAGGAGTGAAGAGAAAGAGAACGCAATGGACTCCAAAGGATTATTGGAACTTTGGTGGTAGGTGTGGTGTGAAAACATCCATTTGGAGAGTTGTGAACCTATATCTCTAAAACATACACACTATTCTACGTCATTACCTCAATAAACAATTTAAAAAATAAGTGAGACAAAAGGAAGTTTATTGCATCTTACAGTATGTGTTGAAACTATAGCAGTGGATTAAGAGTTAAGAGTATCTATCATCTTAAAAGAAATATAAGAGTGTTAGACCAGCTCTGTTAATTTTGCTAAATAGAAAGTCTTTGTTGTTACTGTTTTCAAATTTGTAATTTAGAAATTGATTGTGACTTTATGGCAATGATAATGATTTCTCGAGAGACAACAAGTGTCTTGAGTATCTGTCCCTCAATTTACATCTGGAGATGTTATTTACCATTTTTTATAAATAAAACCAATATTTTTTTAAACAAAAACTGGTATCTTTAAACATTCTCTTATCACTAATTTCACATGTAAATTCATGTTGTTAGTCTGAAAAAATTGGATTTTTAAATATAATTTCATTTTTTTATTCTCTGTTTAATATTTAATTGCTTATAGTTATTTTGGTTTATTTTTCAATGATTTTAAATTAGATTATACTTGACTTTTGATGGACTCAGTAGACTTGGTAGTTCTGTTAGGGATTTTGTGTATTTTAAGTATATATTTTAATAGTTTTATTATTGTAATCAATTAAACTTAAGTTCAGCTTGGGACATTTGAGTTGTCAATTTGGAAATCCTTCACTAAGTCGAGAACATTGGCAAAGTACATTGTAAAGTCAATCTCTTTATATTTTGTCTAGACCACTAAGTACTAACTACATCTGCTCTGCAGAGAATCAGATTAGGCCAGGAGAGACATATGTCTTCATTATGTCTTTATTGCAGTGCATGGCATTTGAATAAAATACATTTCCTGATATTTCTAAACAAGGTGTAAATAAGCAAAATTCTTTTAGGAATGATGGCATATTCATTACATTTGCATGAGAGCCTCATACATGCTCTCATCAAAATGTTCATCCCTATAATTGGCCACAAATTATTGGATATTAATTGCATAGGTATTATATTTTCAGTTCTTACTGAAATATGGCTTTTCTAGATGTTGGTTAAATAATAAATATAGATTATTAAATAAAAATTTATTCCTGAAATAGGTAGTAAGTTGGGGATTAGGGTAAATACTGTAATCCCTTGATAAAAGGCCCAGGCCCATGCTATCTGCAATGTTTGGAAAGCCTCAAATAAAAATGTTCACACTACTACCAAGAAACAATGTAGGGGTTTGTTCTAGTTTGTTAGCATTACCATGATGTCCCCTTGATTTGAAAATTAATACATTTAAGACCACAACAACTCTGATGAAATGGAAATAAATACAGATGAAGTATTTTAAATGACTGTCATCCATTTTCAAGTGTACTTCAGTCTGCCATTATTAAATGCCATAATTGTCCTTAAGTTCACAATCATTGCCAAGATTCTTGGGTCAAGTGTGCTAAAATGTTTTAAAATATCTTCTAGAGTATATATTACTTTTTACTTGATGCATAAAACCTACTGATAATTACCATAGAGCTATTAGACATCACATAGATTATTTCTAGCTATTGCTTTTTTAGTTTAATGGTTCATTATTAGTTTCCAGAGATCAACTTAATCTAAATGAATTAAAAAATGGATTATTATTCTCTAACATTTCATTCATACAAGTATACTAAATTTCCCTTATTAGTCATCAATCTTCATTTAAAAAAAAAAAACTGTGTAAACATTTTCTTTTTTTGTTTTTTAGATTTATTTATCCATACAAGAACTGGGGTGTAGGCCAAGGTGAGGGAGTGAGAGGATTCACCAGAGACAGAGTGGGAAGCAGAACAGGCAGATCTACTGAAATACACTGCTGAGGGAACAGTGGGCAAGACAGGAGAGGTCTGCTGTGCCATGTGGGTTGCCTCCCTGGCTGAGGATTGAACTCATGCTGCAGTAGCTGGTAATAGCTTCATAGTGGTGAGACTTTAACCCCTGTGCCACCTGGGAGGTGCAAAAACGTCTTCTTGATTTAGAGACATCTTTCTAAATTTGATGTATCCCAAGTGGGAAAATAAAAGGAAGTGTGAATATAAAATCACTTTACAGTGATTTATTAGCTGAATTTTATTTCAGATATTGAAAATGTCATAAATAATGTATAGTCACTTTAAGACAAGTAATTTTATAAGGCATATTTTATCTCAAAATGATTTGATCTTTTGCTTTGATTCCCATAATCTTTCTTATACGTGATCGGTGTTATCATTATTTTCCTCTCTTTATAGATAAGTGGGGGAGATATCAGATAATTCTTTCAGTTTTTAACTCAATATTTAATGACCTTCTATTTCTTTTTTTTTTTTAAAGATTTATTTATTTATACAAACAAGCTGGGGTACAGACCAGAGGTGTGGGGCGGCGAGAGGGTTCACCAGAGACAGACCGGGTAGCAGAACAGGCAGATCAGAAATACACTGCTGAGAGGAGCAGCGGGCAAGGCAGGAGAGGTCTGCCACACCATGTGGGAATCTCCCCAGCCGGGCGTCGAACTCGCATCGCCGCTGCCGACAGCTCCACAGCGCAGCACTTAACCGCTGTGCCACCAGGGAGGCCGACCTTCTATTTCTTAAGTGTTCAAAATAAAATAACAACAAAATATATTGGGAATAGGCAGTCATCTCAAATATTTAAAAGTAGACTTTATTATTTTGTTGTCTTGAGATATTTCTTACAGATCTACTAATTTACTAATGTTGTGCCAGTTCCTGGATATTTCTTTGTTTAGATGAATGCAGATGGTGAGAAAGTCAGGTATACTCTTCCATTATATTTCTGATTACCAAATGTATCTTAGTAATGGTTAATTTTGCTATTGCCTAAGGAAACCTGCTATAAGGATATGTAATTCATTCTAAAATAATCATGGGCTTTTGTAATTAATTTTAAAACAAAGTGAATCATCTTTTGGCTTATATGTCATCCATTAATCCTGCATGGGAATTTGATTACTCTCTCTGTACAGTTTTTCCTCCAGACTGTTTATTTGATATCATTACAACACATCTGGGAATGAATTCTTAATGTTTTACCATTGCAAGTTTAACAAAACTGTGAACTGATTTTATAAAGCTATCAAAAGCACTTACTTGTATCTGAGGAGTATATGATTCAATATGCCTCAGAACTTAGAATATATTTTCTGGTTAACTAATAGGTTTTTTAAAACCTATTATATCTAGCCTATGTTCTCGGCTAGAATTTAAGTAATGCCTGTATTCACTTGTTGGAATTTCTGTATTTAGGTTAAATCTTCAAAAAGTGTATTTCTTTATGTGTTCATTTTTATACAGTTGTATCTTTTCATACTGACCAAATTGTTTTCTTCAAAAGTTTATTGTAACTGCCAAGAGAATAGAAATATTTTAGAAACATTTGCATAACAGTTTGATAAATTACCTTAAAAAGTAGCTTTGGTTTGAATATATTTTATTCATTGTGGTAGGTGGGAATGCCTGTAATATTTGTTGCCTCTTGTTCTGTTTTCAGTTTGAAGATTCATATAGTTGAGGTGTAGAAGTTAAAATTGTTAAGGTTATTAGTTTGGGTTTTACTTTTATAACCCACTAATTTATTTTAGCAGGAGTTATACAGACATTTCTGATAGATTTGGTTTATTCGTTGTCATATTCATCCTGGGAATCAGATTAATCCATTTTACATGTAAAATATTAGTGAAAACTACCAGGATGTTTTCGTGATTAATAAAAGACTGAGTCGACCTTCCCTCCCTTTTTCGAAATGTTCTTGGTTAATGGTAAGAGAACCTAATACAGCCCTGAACTAATCCTATTTTATATTCTATTTGAAGGCAGAAAATTAGAATAATGTCATAATTAAGATGCAATTCTAAAGTATTCTGAGGTATATTCTCAACAACTCTAATACAATTTTAAGGTAATTATTTTCAGTTGTCGAATTTTTGCTGAGCACTATTGGTAACTCTCTTACCTGATAAAGCTGTAAATCCCCACTAATGTGTGTTAAATGTGTGTTTAAAAACACATATGTATAAGTGTACTAACCTACCTACATGAATTCAAATAAGGCTACCAAGTAAAATGTTTATCAAAATTTCCAATTTAATTTGGCCTGCCAACTGAGAAAACAGAGTGCAGGTTTTTTTTAAAGATTTATTTATGCATACAAGCTGGGGTACAGGCCGGAGCCATGGGACGGTGAGAGGGTTCACCAGAGACAGAGTGGGGAGCAGAACAGGCAGATCGATGGAAATACACTGCTGAGGGGAACATCGGGCGTGGCAGAAGAGGTCTGCCCAGCCATGTGGGAATCTTCCCCAGCCGGGCGTCAAACTCAACGTCGCGGCTGCCGACAGCTCCACAGCTCAGCGCCTAACCGCTGCACCACCAGGGAGGCCTAGAGTGCAGTTTTTAAAAAACAGATTAAAATATTGATCATCTAAGAACTGTCAAGAACTATAGGTTTTAGTTTAATTCAAATTTAAGAGTTAGGAGTTTGAATCGCTAGTTATGTATGAGTAATTATAGCAAACATCTATATCCCTTAAATTTAATTTTTGTGAAATACTAACTCCCAAATTTAAGTAAGTTCTTCTTTCATCCTATGGCTTTTTCTGCATTGTTAGAAATCTTTTCTGTTGCTTTTCTTACTTGAAAATGTTGTCATGTATGTGGCATTTAGTATGTCCTCAGTATAGATGTACCAAAGGAAATAGGGAATAAATAAATGTTTCATAATACCTAAGAAAAATTTAAAAACCAGTAAAGTGTCTTTTTAAATTTCTCCCATTTTGAGGGTAAATCTTACATATTCAAGCCTCAAACTTGAGAAGAAAAGAGTAGTAGATTTTCAAATTTATCAGTCAGAATGATGTGGAAAATACCTTTCCTGTTAATAATCACAAAGATCTCTGTACTTCAGTACTGCCAATTATATTTTATATAACCACGCATGATAAATCATTGGAATTTTGATGCATATGTTTTCCTTAAAAAGTTGAATGACTTGGGCTTCCCTGGTGGCACCAAGCGCTGCACACTGTGGAGTTGTCGGAAGCGGCAATGCGAGTTTGCTGCCCGGCCTGGGAGATACCCACATGGCGCTGCAGACCTCTCCTGCCTCTCCCGCTGCTCCTCTCAGCAGTGTATTTCTGTGGATCTGCCTGTTCTGCCCCCCACCTCTGGCCTGACCCCAGCTTGTATGCATAAATAAATAAATCTTTAAAAAAACCAATTGAATGACTCACAAATTTTCCAAACTTCTTTTTATACTCCCAATATTACTAGTCCAAGAAAAGCTTTGTCATTGGTGTCGCAGATCTAATGTGAGTGTTGCATGTTGGGGTGGGGGAGATGTCTATGTAATAGAGAAAATGCATTTAGGTTTTATATGATTTTGCAGTCTGGAGAGAATGGCTGCTATTTTTTAGACAACACTGACAATATGAGCATGCGAATTTCATGTTTCCATGATGGTGATGTATTTTGGAACTTGTTTTTTGAAGGAATGGGTCATTCATTTGGTCTTTTAAATGATGCTCTCTGAAAAACTTTCTATAAAATAACTTTTTCTGAATGAGTAATTCCACCAAAGCAGCAAGTAACAGCCCCACACCCGAACATTGCCCTCTAGAGCTTGGCAAATGTTAATCTAGAATAGAAGGGCAATTCTCTTTTCTCACAAATGTCATGTATTCTATCTATAACGCTCCTGCCAAGATGAAAGTTAAGTGTTTTCTTTAAGACTGCTTCCAAAATCTTTCCATCATGAAATGGAATGTCGTTTATCCATCTACTTTGAATGAGTGGCCAAGTTGACCTTTGAGATGGTAGTTCCAGGAACTAGATGGCATTACTTTAATGGTCTGAGCATGGGCTTATCTTTCCGAAGTGGTGTATAAGAGAGTCTCACAGACAGTAATTTCAGTCTAGATAGTCTTAAATATGTTTCAGTAAGTGACTCATGACTATTAGAAAATTCTTTGTGTGTTACTAAACCTTTTTCTTACTGACTGCCTCCATCATCAACTTGTTAACATAGATTGTTAGACCTTCTTACCACTCTGGGAGGATCCCAGGACTGATTCCATACCTGTTGACTCAGGGATTTCATCCTATTGCACCACTTGCCATGGTTTGCTCCTGCATCGATAGATTTCAGCCACCTCTGTATCTCCCATTTACATTCAGAGTTGTTTCCACAGGCTGCGCCTTTGCATTGCATTCTCTTCTGAAATTTAACTTGTCCCAAATCCTAATCCTTTCTAACCTGTGACATCTTCCCAATTTTCCCATTACCTTGAATGACAATTTCAACCACTTAATGTGGATTCAACTACTAGAATTTTTACTTCTGTTTCAGTGCTCTTTACATTTTACCTGGGTAAGAGATTCTCCTTCTAATTCTTGTCTTAATATCATGTCAAATCCCTACTGAAGGCCATTTTAAGGTTCCATTATCATTAGAGTCAAACCAGATTTCGCACCATGTCCTATAAGGTGTTAGAGAACCTTAGTCCTACTCGCATATCTACTTTTTTTTTTTTTTTTTTGTCTATCACACTAGTTCTCTTGTTCTTCACAGAAGTCCAGTTCATTTACTGCCAGTACCTGCTTTGGACTTGCTGACAGTTCTTGAAGTTGCCTTTCTGCAGATATGTGTATGTCTGACTTCAGTTCTCAGCTTATGTAGTTTTCTCACATGCACCAGGGAGTCTTATCACATCACATTATTTTAATGTTTTAAAAATTAAAAAAATTCAGACACTCAATTTAAAAGACTACTCAGTATTCCAAGTTTATGTCCTTATGAAGTTTTTGTTACTATTCTTTTAAGAAATGACCGTAATAAGGGCCTCACTGGTGGCGCAGGGGTTGAAGTCTGAGCGCTATCAAGCTATTGCCAGCCACTGCGGCATGAGTTCAATCCCCAGCCAGGGAGCTTACCCACATGGCGCAGCAGACCTCTCCTGTCTCTCCCGCCGCTCCCCTCAGAAGTGTATGTCAGTAGATCTGCCTGTTCTGCTCCCCACTCCATCTCTGGTGAATCCTCTCACTTCCTGTATACATACATTATATACATACATACATACATAAATAAAATCTAAAAAAGAAAAAGAAAGAAATGACAGTAATAATATGTTATAATATGTTGTTTCTCAGATCAGTCCACAACCTTTTATTTTACTTTTCAAAAAATACTATTTTTTTCATAACACTGTGAATGAAGCCCTGTGTGTCTGATACTCACTTGCTTCTTTGGCATTCCTTGGTGCATAGAATTTTTTGGTTCTGTCTTCCTTAGTTTTTCAGAATCTTTTTTTATGATACTCTGTTACCTTTATCATTTCACTGAGCATGTGATATATGACTTCTGTGTATATGTTTGTTTACTATATGTTATATATGCTTAATATGTCAACTTATATTTCTTGAGGGTGAGGGCTTTCATTCCTCCCAAACTGAGATTCTTATCTCTTTGCTAGTTGGATTGTGACTCCTCTTCAGTGTGTTTCTGTGGGTGTGGTGGTGGTGATGGTGGTGGTGATGGTGGTATCTATTTTTGTAAATTAACTGTTTTGCAGGCATTGTGCTAGGCTCTTAACAAGCATGATCTCATTTAATACTGACAACCCAATTAACCAGTTATCAATTTTAACCCAATTTTACATCTGGAAAGTTCCCAAAGGAATTTCCTACCATTATACAGCAAGTGAGAGACAGCTGAGATTTGAACCCAGCATGACTAAAGAACTTCCATTCTGAAATAACTGATACAACCTAGTAATTCTCGCTGATACACTGAATCTGTCCAGAGAGGCACTTCCAGTCCTGCTCTTTGCTCTTAATGGATGGAATGCCAGTTAATTGTAGAGTAGTATAGAATATTTATTGGTGAACATATTGGTGAAAATGTAAAGACACAAATTAACAGTTTATTAGGAGCTTGGAAAATATTGATGCATTAGATAATTTACTCTACTGATAAGTAGAGGGTCCATAACCTGGTTCATTCTCATGAGGTTGAATGGAAAAGATGCATTTTGAGTGGGAAAAGAGAAAACATACCCAAATCAATGAAAGGGCTTTTGAGGTACTAGGGTTGTTATAGACACAGTTTTAGTAAAGGACTATGAAAGTATAATACTTGTCTATAAGGTATATTATAAATATTTTAATATTTTACTGAGGAAACAGTGATTCGCTATTGTATACATAAACTATTACTGCTCCCAATAGAAAATGAGTATTACTAACTGATTAGTATTGGGATAAGTAAACTTTGATACAATAATAATGATGATTACTTCTCAGAATATTTAGTACAAACACAGGGAATGGTTTGTTCTTGTTTGACCCAAGGGACTGGCTTTAAGTGCTTTGAGTAAAGAGTTGATCATGTAGAATATTGAGGAGGAAAGGAGTAAGAAAAGTGTTCTCTTCTGTGGGTGGCCAGTTGGAAGGAGCAGCTGGTACAACCATAGACCAAAATGGTAAAAGTAAACATGAAGCAAAATAAAAAAAATCACTAACCAAACCATGACTGTTCTTTAGTAGGTGATAGTATGCCACAATTTCATCATTTAAAATTCCAGTTTAGTGTTTAACTTTTCTACTCTTCAAGTAAAAAGTGAAGTCAGACGTTGTTATTCACAGTAGCCCTCTCAACATCATTGAGACCCCTTTGGCAAGCGATATTCTGCAGTTTTGCGAGCTGTGCTGGCTGCAGAGCCTCAGGGATCACACCTGAATTTCATTAAGGAAGTTCAAGTAATTAATATAAGAAGGAATCTCACCATATACTGCCTTCAACTGGTTAGGACAAGATGAAATGCAGTTTTTCAAAAACTTTCTAGAACCACAGCTTTATTGCTTATTTGGGGGTGGGGAGGGCAAGATATTTGCTTGTATTTACTTAACTCAGTCGTACTGTCTACAAACACTAGGTGACTCATTTATTTTTTCCATTCTTTCCTATTCACGGTTTAGAGTGCTACATGCCAAAGGCACTTGAGAATTTTTTTAAAATACCACACACCCACTCATTTGAAATCAATATAGTAAGGGAAGAGAAGTAACAAAATACACTTTCGTTAGTCATAAGTGGAGTCATCTTAAGTTTAGCATCAGTTCTCTGCCCTCTATAGCTATGATTTGCATGGCTTATTGTTTTAAAAAAAGAATTTTGCATCCAATGGCAAGATAAATCTGTCAGAAACTACATAATAATCCCCTACAATGGATTACACTGATCAACAAATTTTTATAAAAGTCATGTTACTGAAATAAAATTAGTCATTTCCTATCAGTTTGTATGTGCTCAACACGAATATGACTGTCAAATTCTAATTTTGGCTCTAGTTTATTTTTTTTTGTACTCTGCAATAAATTGATGTTTACATCATGAAATGCATGCCAATATTAATAAGCCTACGGTTAATACCTGTAAAAAAAAAGAAGTTGTAGACTACTTCTTAGATTTCTTCGCTTGCCTCTTGTACAGCTGTTCAGGAATAGAATAGATGGAAGACGGTTTACATTGTGCAAAAGCACAGCCTTAAGACTCAGTTTCGAAGAGTCTAGAAAGAGTCTTCATTCTTGTGGGTCATGAGTGATTTCTAAGGCATTCATAAGGCCCTCAGTATTGGAACAGAATACCAGAGTACTTTCTTTTCTGAAGAAAGGCTCCAACTGCTGGTGGCGCTTTTGAGAAATTGTGACATCTTTTTCTAGAAGATTCCATTGTTGGAGTCTTGATCCTAGCAATTCTGCCTTATTCCTGGATAAGTCCAAATCATGAACCAGGTCATTTAGTTCTTCCTGTGTTAGTCTGTATGAGGTTGATGATGCACCGCAGTGAAAATATGGATCACTGCATGCTGATGGAACAGGAGAAGAACCGGTCAGCTCACCCTTGTCCTCATCAGATGAATCAAGAGAATATTCTGCTAGAGGTTTTGGAATAGGAAGTCCCTCACTGCGTGGAACTGGTCTCAATGCAGACAGAATGTTTGTAGACTATTCTCGACTTCTTTTGCTTTGTTATTCTGCCAGAAAGAGGAGGAACCAAGCAGAAGTAACAGTCTTTTATGTGGTTCCTTGGCTCTCTCCACACCATGGAGACTGCAAATGGCAGTGATAGTCTTTTGCCATTTAACCACTGTGAAAGCTGTGTTATACATGTAGCACAGTATATATGTGGGGCCCAAGGCTGTCTTGATCACCAACCTTGTATTCGAAGTCAAGATGACAAGCCTTCTTCACTTGAGAAGTGATACTTTTCTTCAGCTTGGCAAATGTCACTTCCCCACAAATAGAGCAGAAATTGTGCATGCTGTTAACTCACTTTCGAGGCATTACTGTTCTGGATTGTGCCTAAATGGATAAAATAAGAACAGTTCTATGGAACAGCAGCTTCAACTGTCTCTCACAAAGTCTGAAATATTTTCAGTGCTCAACCTTTCCGACATGGCTTTCTGTAGTGCACTGCTGATGTCAGCTTACTTCAGCAGCCTGGCAGTAGTATTGCATTGCATCAGAAAATGATGTGTCAACTTTGGATGATGTGTACATGATGGTAATATGCAATGCGAAGCAATATTACATTATTCTAGGCTGATTTATGATGTTGTTGCAGTCCTACTGGATACATTGACATGGTGAAACATATAAAATGAATTCTATGAAATATCTTCAAAATGAGAGCTAATAAAAATTTTTCAGAGTTCTATTCATGTTCAGCACACCAAGATACTACAGATTAGGGCCTTTTTGAGTCAGCAACAATCTCACTGTTGACCATTGTTATTTGTTGGTATTTTATCTTGTTCTTTAGGAGCAGGTGCTGTTCCAAAAATATTGGCCTGATGGCCACGGTGGCATTTTTGGTGATGCTAGCCTCTGCTGTACTCATATCTGTTACAGCTTAACTTCGATAAGCAGATCAGGAGGTTTACCTTGTAAACGCTCAAGAAAATTGGGGCCTCCCCGGTGGCGCAGCGGTTGAGCGCTGCGCTGTGGAGCTGTCGGCAGCGGCAACGCAAGTTCGACGCCCGGCCAGGGAGAATCCCACATGGTGCGGCAGACCTCTCCTGCCTCACCCGCTGCTCCCCTCAGCAGTGCATTTCTGATCTGCCTGTTCTGCTCCCCGCTCTGGCTCTGGTGAACCCTCTCGCCACCCCTTGCCTCTGGCCTGTACCCCAGCTTGTATATATAAATAAAAAAATAAATCTTTAAAAAAAAAATACGCTCAAGAAAATTTCCTTTTGCCCTCTTTGAATCCAGACTTAGAGTTTTAAAGTAAAACTTATAGCATTGCTGTGGACTCATTTATTATGAAGACTGATTTTCCCCCCTGAATCAAATATGTTTTACCTATTAATTTTTTTTATTGAACTAGCATTAGTTTACAGCACTGTATATGATTCAGACATATATGATGACACTCTTCAGGTCTGTGTCACCACACCACAGCCACCACCTTGTAGTCTTCCATACTCTCCATTTGGACCCCTCCATACCTTCCTCTGCACCATCCCCACCCTCTCTGGTGGCCTCAATTCCATAGTCAGACTTCTAGGGTATATTATTAGTTGGGGGTGAGCGGATTCACCAGAGTCAGAGTAGGGAGCAGAACAGACAAACTGACTGAAATATAGTGCTGAGGGGAGGAGCGGGCAAGGTAGGAGAGGTCTGCTGCGCCATGTGGGACTCTCCCTGGCTGGGGATCGACCTGTGTTGCAGTGGCTGCATATAGCTTCATAGGCTGAGACTTAACCCCTTGTGCCACCAGGTAGGCCCTGTTATTGGTTTGGTTTTATCTGACTCTTTTTTCTCATGTAAGTGAAACCATCTGGTATTTGCCTTTATTCTTCTGACTTATTTCACTTAAAATTATTCCCTCTAGTTCCGTCCATGCTGTCACAAATAGCAAGATTTCATCTTTTTTTATACCTGAGTAATATTCCGTTGTATATATATACCATATCTTTCTAATCCATTCATCTGTCCTTGAGCACTTAAGTTATTACCATGCTTGGCTATTGTAAATAGTGCACATGGGAGTGCATATATTAATATCTCTTTGAATTAGTGTTTTTGTATTTAGGAGATATCTAGGAGTGGAATTGCTGAGTTGGGAAGTAGATGTATTTTTAATATTTTGAGAAACCTCCATACTATTTTTGCCAAGGGCTTGACCAGCCTAGGTGACTGAGTTTTTCTATCTGCTGAATAACCTTTTCACTTTATTTACTCTGCAGTTATTTATCGAGCACTTACTATGTGCCAAGTGAGTTGGAACAAGTTTCTGAACTTTAAAAATTAGCTTAACACAGTGACTCAAAAAAAAGGGGGGGAGGAGGAGCATTATTTAACATGAAATTACTTGCTTATCTGATAGATGATTGAACCCTAGTGCTGAAAATTTGTTTATATGAATTTTCTTTTTTTGTTGTTGGTAATTATCCCTTCATGTCCTCTGCTTTGTAGAGTTTTAATTTTTTTAATAAATATTTTATTTATTTTTGTTATTCATATCTTTTACATTATTGTGTGTTCCCATAGGTTACCCACCACCTGTTCACTGTGGAGCCATCACCATAGTCCCACGAGCTCCCCTCTTCCCCCCTCTTGAGCCCTTCCCCTCCCCTCCTTCCCTGCTGAATGTCGCATTCTTACTTGGCTCCCCTATATTCCTGTTATAAGTGAATGCTTTGTAGAGTTTTAAATGCCATAAGAAGAATGGTATTTCTAATATTTCTGCCAAAAAGGGATGTTAATAAATAGTAATACTTATAATTTGAAAAATTCTGTAAGTATTTCTGATAAAAAATACCAAGAAGATTCACACTATCCTGTTTTACAGGCAAGTAGAGTTTTCTCTTATAAGATGACATAGTTAGCTTAAAATATTCAAAATACCATCCTTGTTGATTTATCCCTGGGAAATGACTTCTCACTGGTGTGATCATATTCTGTAATGATCAAAACAAGCAAAAACCCTCCCTGTAGTGTAGAATCTTTCACATTAAAATGAGGAAAGAAAAAGAGTGATTATCACTTTGCATTACTTTCATTCAGAAAATCTACATATCTTTTTGGAACTTTCCAATTTTTAAATTCTGTTCTTGAAAATGTGATCATGATACATTAGAAAGTTGCCTTAGGTTATATATCAACTGAGCATCTTATGTTCAAGGTTCCAGTTAATTTTAAGAAATTGAATTAAATTCTCTGTTTCCTTACAGATTCTGCTTCATAAGTCATGGTATTAGGTTTGCTGTTCTTGGCATGGAGAATGCTTTCAATACATGCCTGTTGTTTGCTTTCCCCCCTTTGTCTCTCCATAATCATATCATATGTGTGTATTCTGCTAGCAGATATAAGAAAACTCAGGTGAAGGTGAACTTAGGTTTTCAGTTCCTAGCCTCACTTTCCATTTGCTTCACAAAGAAAGGATTGTTTCATCTAAGGATTAATGGCAGGAAAGTGCTATCATGTGTTTTTCTGTAGGTATCAAATGAGCCTGGGATTTAGTCCTTTTTTCCCTTTATCTTTATTTGTTTTATGGTGTCAACATTTTACTTATTTAACTGAAGTATAGAAACTATCTCCCTGTCCATCCCTTTTCCCTTCTCATTTGTAATGTTTGTCTTAAATGTTTTTTCCTTCTTTCTTTCTTTCTTTCTTTCTTTCTTTCTTTCTTTCTTTCTTTCTTTCTTTCTTTCTTTCTTTCTTTCTTTCTTTCTTTTTTAGTGTAATTTCTTTTGCTCCTCAGGTTGGATAATTCCTATTTTTAAACTACAAATTCTCTCAGTTACCCCCTTCATTTCTGTAGGACAATTTTTATTAAATGCAGTATTCCTTCTTGGTGAGTGTTTTCTTTTAGCACTTGAAAATGGTGTGCCATTTCTTTCTGGCCTCCATGATTTTTGATGAGAAATCTGCTACCAATTGAATTGTTTTTTCTTCTTTAGGTGATATTTCTCTCACTGTTTTCCAGATTTTTGTCTTTATGTTTCAGAAGTATTGATTATAATGTATCATGACATGAAGTTCTTTGGGTTTATCAGGGGTTACCTGGAGTTAGCTGGCATTCTCTCCAGTTATCGGGAGTTCTCTCAGTTTCTTGAATCTATAGATTTATGTCTTTTGCAAGATATGGAAAATTTTCATAGAAAAAAAATTAATCTCTTCCTCTTTCGTTTTTCCCTCTGAAACTTCAGTGACATAAATGAGGTATTTTATTATTGTCTCATAGGTTCCTGGGAGTCGATTGATTGTTCTGATTGTTTTTTGCCTATGTTCCCTTGTTTTCTCACTGAAAATTTTCTATTTTTCTGTATTTGAGTTTACTGATGATTTCTTCTGTTCTTCCATTCTGTTCAGTCCACTCATTTCAATTTTTCAGTTAATGTGATTTTCAGTTCTAAAATTGGTGTTTGATTTTTCTATATTGTTTCCTGATACTTTTAATTTGTTTTAAGCATCTTTGTAATTTCTCATTAAGGCATTTTAATGGTGACTGGTTTAAAATCCCCAGATAATTTTACATTGTTTACTATCTTGTTGTTAATGACTCTTGATTGTCTTTTCTCACTTAGTTAAGAATTTCTTGGTTCTTGGTCCAACAAGTGAGTTTTCATTGAATGTTTTGACACCTTATTATTATTTTATGAATCTCTAGATTTTACTGTAATCTGTCTCATAGACCTCCTCTGATACTGTGCTGTTTCTTTACTACTGGATAAAATTGGAAATTCAGATTACCTACTAGGTGTTCATTGAGAACAGTGGTGGTAGTGTATGAAGGTTGTCCCCAGGAAAAAGGGCATGTTCCAGGTTCCCTACCCCCACCCAAGGGAGGGTGGAGCTGAGCAGGAGAGATAGAAAGTTTGAAAAAGTATAGAGAGGAGACTGGAAGGAGGAAGCAGGATGGAGGCTAGAAGAGGCCCAAGGAGCAGAGAGACATGTGAAGAAGCTGCACTGGCCTGGACTGTTTGAAACAGATGTGGGTGAGAGACCTGTGGGGAGGTGACAGTGGCAACATTGATCTTGGTTTTTATTTTGCTCTTTAACTCCCAGAATTATCTGACTGTTTCTGACCCTTTTCTATGGGTCCCCGCCAAAAGGTGTTTTAGACTTGTGGCAGACTTTTGGGCCTTGCTTTGGGTCAGTCCCATTTGGGTGGACTTTTACCCACAAGGTGATGGGTAACTTTGGGGGCTTAATTTAGAAACTTTACTTTTTGTCTTTTCTGTATTATATACTAATTGTATTAAAGTTTCTTTCCACTAAAGGTCTTATATGTTTTGTCTTGATGCGGTGATGGCAGAACCTATTTAGAATGGGCAGATTTGGGGGTTCTGGGGTGCCCCTCTCCCTGCCCTGTAACAGTAGGAGTGCTTCATTACTGTTTGGCAAAGGTGAGAATTCAGACTTTCCAGGCGACTTCTGCAGATACCACTTTGGCTGGGAGAGATTCTTCCTTATTGCATACTGTGGTCTTACTGACACCGCAGGGGTTGGCCTTGTTACTACTGGATGATGTAAACGCCAGGAAAACAGCGTTGCTATGGGAGGGGGTTGGTTCCCCATTCTGTCTGGTGGGTCCCAGTAGGTACTCCATGTAGTCTCACTGACTCGGGGGAAGGGTAGGGAATGCGACTGACTGACTCTTTTGGTGTTTTAGATGGAAACTTCTAAATAACTTGAATAATTCTTATATTTACTTTAGATTTTTTTAGTTATACTTCTTTTAAATCTAAAGATCAGTATATATTTAGTTTTGTCAGACTAGTTTTAACAGCGCTCACAAAGCGTACATTTTTGAGTGGTGTTGTGGCATCACATTTGAAAACTGCTAATTTGCTTTTCAGATGTGAGAAGAAGAGAATAATTGCAAAGTGTGCTGTAGATGAGAGAGTTTAGTGCTTTTCTAGGTATTATGTGAAAAACAGTGAAATTAAAGTGTTTTATATAAAGGAGGTAGACAGTACTTAAATTGTTACTTGATTCTTCAATTTATAATAGCACAAATAGAAATACTAGTTTTATTGTAGATTTATGACAGAATTACCTGTGTATGTATGTATAAGACTGTTGGCGTGAGTAATGGAATGTGATGTGATATTATTCATAGTTCTTTTTCCCATTTCAGATATGGTTTATTTCTGGGATTCTGTGTGCATAGAAGATCTAAATTTGAAATTTGGGAATTTGTATACACACCCAGAGATTTAGTAATTTAGTGATTTTATGGCCCCAATATACTCACCAGTTGTTCAACATGATATTTATTGAGTACCTATTAAGAAATCTTTACCAAAAAAACAGTGCATTTCTAGGTACAATGCCCTGTAGATTTGCTAAGCAAAACTTTTAGTTGCTATCAAGATTCTTTGGTGATTTGCTAAGATAAAACTTCAAAAATAGTAATAGTCTCTAAAAAGTAAGGAATACTGGGGAATGCCTTTAGCCATATCTATAAGCAAATGTGAACCTATTTAAACAATACTTGGTTTACTATCTGCATGAGATCATAAATAAAATTACTTTTTAAATGAAAATCACTGTTGGATGACAAAAACATTTATTTCCAATTGGATTAAGAAAACTACTGCTTTAAACATAAATGTTTATCCTGTTAAAGAAATTATAGAAAGTGGCTTACAATTTATAATCACGAAGTTGTTGATTTTACAAGTTAAGTTGATTTACATATTTCCCATTAAATGTAGCAATGAAGATTCCAGAAGCATTTCATTGACCAAAAACTGGTACAGAATAAAGAACAAAATAATACCAAATTAGTAAAGAATCTGACCTTGTTCCTTAGTTGAACCCACACACAGTATCTTAGATATGTGCAAATCATAGGAAAAAATAACATTGGAAACTAGAATAGATTTATCACTGGGTGTTTAGTTTTGTTTTCTTAAGGAAAAAAGAGAAACTTTCTTACCATGTTTGTTGCTTCTCTTCACCAATTTAGGACTAGACTTTACGGTTTGTTTAGCTGTGAAGAGATGACAGACTTGGGGGATGGTGAGTGGAGCTGAGTTTTGGAATGTAAATACATGTAGAGCTTGCCTCCTTTTGTTTAGCATCTCTTTAAACTAAGACAAAAAAATCAGTGAATGAATGAATAGCAGCATGGTGAAATACCTAAATGTTTGAGTTAAAATTTTTGGATGTTTGAAATCCTATTTGGATCCTTTTCCCAGATCACGGTGCATTCATATGCACTCAGCGGGAAACTTCATGGAGATGCACATTTGGGCAGAAGGTCTTTGACGGTGCCTTTTTCTTAACTTGTGCCTTTTCTTCTTTAGAAAAAAGTAATGGCTTAAGTCTGACTGAAGAACAGTCTTTTTTGTATGTTCCTTATAAGAATTTACTTATGGTTCACAGATCTTTACTCACCATCTATGTCTGCAATCCTTGGATTTAAAATAGCATATATCCTACTGCAGACTACAGGAAACGCCAAATTAAAGACTTAATGACATACTGCTGAAAAAGACAAAAGGCTACAAATTATAAATCAGCCTACTAAACCTCCAAAGTGAAACTCACAGAAAAAAAAATTGTGTGTTTGAGCTATACTTTAAAAAAAAAGCCTTAGCATTTTGGTGCCGATGCAACAGGTAAACTTAGCAGCATAGTTAAATTTGAAACCGGATATTTTTTTAAGAAACTATGATGAAGGTTAGAAATATGCTTCTTCAGTAGGCAGCAAACCTAGGTATTGTGTGGTTATTTCAGCACTTACCCAAATCCTGTCCGTTTTAGAGTGTTTGCCTTTTTTCCTCATTTTAGCATTGCCCCAAGGATCATGCTCATTTATGAGATCAGTCAGCCTAGGTAACATCATAGTTTATTAATTTTCCTCCGTAGAGTTGCCTTCTCCATGCACAAGTCCATTCCAATTTTCTTGACTTGTAAGGAAGTAAGAGTGTCTTTTGTCTCTTGCTTAAGTTGGGGAAAGGAGCCAGAACAAGAGACTCGGAGGGTTAATGGACGGGTTAGAGAACAGATGGAATGAGAAGGAAAAGGAGGCCTTTTAAAAACTACTTTTCAAAAGCCCCTAGTTACTGCTTCTGGCTCATTTTTCCAACCTTCCCTTTGGGAGGGTTTCTTTCACAAAGGCACAGAGTTCCCCTTAAACTCTGACAGAACATATGCCTTCTGGGTGGTGCTGTGGGAATGTCAACGTGGGCTGGTAACAATGCAGCTGGAAGTGAAGTTAGAATAATAGCAGAGAGAGTCTGGGTACCACCACCCCAGATAATTCTGAGGAGCTACATTTAGTCCTGGAGGTGAGACAGCTCCATGGCAGTTCTCTTGCCAGAAAGAGAGCATCAGAGTTGTGTCAAGTTGAAAACACGAAGACATTCTCTGATATCCATTTCATTTCACTTCATTTGAAGTCAGTTAAAAAGAGATCTGGTCGGTCCACAACCTTGCACGTGAGTGAACACACACATGCACCGTTTTGGAAAAATGTGTGGAGCCTAAGCTCTCCCTTGTGCTCAAGGGTGTGATTCTAAGGTCAGATGCATTGATGAAAATTCCATCCACATTGCTTTGCTTATTGTCGTTATGTTGTTTCAGTTCCAGCAGAGCACTAGATGCATCACAGAGTCCAGAGACAAAGATCAAATTAAATGCCAAAACTTAAGGCAAAAGTAGAAGACATATCAGGATTAAAGTGCTGGCAAGTTCTCTTTCTTTGCTGTTATCCTTGCTTTTCTTGGGCCTACAATCATTTAAGAAGTAGTTTCTTTGAACCATTAAATTGAACTCTTCATTCGAAGGAACTGGTTTTAAACAGAAGAGTAAGGTGACATGAAGTGCAAAACATTTTGTTTTGATATTTGTAAATATCAAATTTATTTGGAAAAGATATTTTAAAGATTTTAAATGGCATTAGGCTCATCAGAACAGTAGGGAGAAAATAGTCTTTATTTAAAGCATAGCACCAAGAGGTTAAATATAATGAGATGGAAAAATGAAATTGCAGTTGCGTGGGGTCTGCAGTGTGCTGGGGTAAGCGTCTTCAGCAAGCAGCAAAAAGTAAAAGAGGCCTGAGGAAGGGCAGAGAGCCCTAATTGTATCATGTTTGCAGCTCTTCTAGAGGTTAATCAGCAGATGTCAGAGAGGACCTAGTGTTAAAGCCTAAGTGGCAGAATAGCTACATAATTTGTGGGCTAGAGCAGCATGGAAATGTGGGGCATCTCATTAAAAAATTAAGAACTTGAAGACAACAGCAGCAGATCAGGAAGCCAGCAGAGGAACACTTGGAAATGCCTGACTCTGCACAGCCACATAGGTGGCATGTCCACAAAGCTGTCCCTGATTCAGGGCTCATACCCATGGTCCTACTCTTGTCTCTGGATCTTAGGCATGCCTTCCCCTCTCCCACTCACTACTGACTTGTACTGAAAGAGCTTCTATATGTAATAACACACACATCCTGTTTTCTTCTAATATGTGTAATTCTCTTAAATTTGTAAAATAAAGATTTTGGTCACAATTGAGGGAAATTTAAATATGTTATGACTATCAAATTACCACCATGTCAATTGCAGAATGATTAATGTAACATTGCAAAAATGTCTCCCAACTCTAAAGCTGTTGGAGTCTATTATCCATATTCTACCTAATGATAATAAAAGTCATCATGGATATCAGGGAGATAATTAAAATGGACATCTAGTATTAGATGAAATTTTTCAACTTAAATTCATGGCTTTCTTATTTGTAAACTGGAAATGAAGGTAGAATGAGTTAGCTTGCTGCAATCAGTTTTCAAAATGAATAAAGGATCTTGAAATTGAATATCATAAAATAATAATAATAAGAAAAAATATATATATATATATATGTAAACTGACCCCTTAGACCTATCTCTTACAGTCTATTTTTAAGTCTTAAATTTGTATCTTGTTTGTTGAAAAATCAGTATTAATGTTATATAGAAATTCTTACTGTTTAGACACTCAAGTAACAGTTAAATAAATGTAAGGAAATAATTATTATTATGCATGGATTGCTTAATTTTAGTCATGGTTAGTCTGTTCTTCAGGAAGAAGTGTTGTGGGCAATATGTTGGTGCTTTCTATAGGTCTTTCCTTTAGCTTTGGGTCTCTAAAGGGATGCAGATCATTCAAAATAGTCATCACTCTGCCTCTCTTTGTGTCTTTATGTGTTTGAGTTAATAGCCCCCACTCCACACACACCCCTTTTTGTTTTGTTATTTTCCTCTATAGAGGGGGAGTAAAGAAAATCTTCAGTGTGCCCTCCTTTCCCTTCTCCTCCTTTTCTCTCCTCAACCCTGGAGGGTTGACTGAGAAATGAGGAAGAACCTTCAATCCTTTGTTAGGAGTTCTGGTGACTAAACTGTTGGAACATTGCTAAAATGAGTTTTGGAGTCTTTCCTACACACTCTGCCTGCCATTTCCATGGATTTACTGAGGATTGATTCTATTGCCAAACAAGGCTGATACTGAGCGTCAAATTTTGACCCATTTTTTTCATCAAGTTTGACAACATAGAAGTTGCAAAATTTAGTAGTAAAGCAGTAATTGTTCTTGTAAGAAAAGTCAACTTCGTGCAAGCTGAATCCCATTTCTGGGCTGAGGACAGAGCAGTTTGTGCAGAAGGTCCACAGCCCTGAGGGTTGGAGCAGTAATTCCTGCAGCAGCAAGAAAGCTCAGGCTGTCATTTCTGACCTGAAAAAGTAATCTGGCAAATGTAATGCAAAGCCTTAAGTAGGATGTTCTTTAGAATGCAGGGACTTTCATAACTAAACAAATTAGTAATAGTGGAACAATAAATTTTAAAAAGGACAACCCTACAAATCTTTGTTTGAAATGAAGAAAGTGAATATTAGAATGTTTAATGTTTTTATGGAAAGTCAGTGCCTGCTAATTTAGATGCGTTGGTGAAGGAAAATGAGGACAATAGACTCTTGCATTACTTAGTGTGAAGTTCATGTTCATACTGCTTTCTTCTACAAGTGTTGAGGAAGCTGAAAGCAACTTGATGATCAGAAAATTTAACAATGATGGGAAACAGAGAAACTGTCAAAAGAGAACTTACATGCATTTAGACTGGCAAGGATTAATGGGAGTTAGGTGTTTGTGTGTGTGTGTGGCAAGGATTAATGGGAGTTAGGGGTGTGTGTGTGTGTGTGTGTGTGTGTGTGTGTGTGTAAAACACCTTTGTTCTGTGTTCACAAATTCTGGTACAAGTTTTATTTATAATGAGGCATGAATGCTATTGTCAGGATATACTAAAAGATTATTTTCAGAACCTTATATGAACATTATTTGTAACGTTCGATTCTCTGACAGTAAGAGAAATTGTTTTCTCTGACCACTAAAATTGAAATGACAAAGCGAAAATACCTTGTGATGACGCTGGGTTACTTGAATTCATGGCAACATTTTATTATATTAATGTGAGTTTTAACATTTTAATCTAGGGAAGAGGAAAGAAAAGTAAAATGTTAAAAGAGGAATTTTCCCCAGCAATTTGCAAGTGTTTGGGGAACACAATGAGGAAGCACCAGGACGGGTAAAAGGTTGCAGTGTAACTCTTGTCCGCGAGACAGAACAGCAGTCAAAATACACCCTTGTGATTTGTCACATCTGGTAGAAATGCTGCAGTAGCTAAAGGGACCATCTCCATCTCTGGCTTTGGTGAAGAAATGAGTAAACAAGACAGTGTAAAGAGAAAAACCTTGGTTAGTAATCTGAGGCCACATTCTCAAACCCTTGAAACAAGTGATATGCCAGAAACCAAGAGGTCAAAAGTCTGAGAAGATTTGTTATGAAGGATGTTTGTTTTGTATTTTTAAATTTTTGGATGACATAGCCCAGTGCTTTGGGTACAAGGGTTTGAGCCATCATTGTGGTTTGAATAATTTACTTACTAGCAGCTTTATGGTAGCACCTAACTGGATGGATTTTAAAATGCAATCCACATACACTACCTTTTCCTTAGGTATCTTTCCTCACCATTCCTGTTTTGGGAGGTTACTCATTTCTCCTAACTCTTAAATGAAGTGTTAAAATTTTGCATATGTGCCCAAAGGTCTTTTGGCATTAGTTTCTCAACATTAAGAAAAAAAATCTGTTTCTGAGTTTTAGAAGTTATTTGGCTTCTCTGACACATAAGGTTGCATCAGCTGCAGGACAATTAGAGATAAGTTACTTTTGGAGACAGCAAAGCTAAAGCAGGAGCCATTCTCCATGGTTTTCTGTGACTCACTAGGGTACTGAAAGCTAAGTCTCTTGCAGAATTTAACCCTTGCTCTCCTGAACACTGTTTCCATGAAATCTACACTTTGTCTTTCAAATGCCAAAGGCAAGCAGTCTCCAACATTGTGAGCTGCTTTTGATTCAAAAGAATTGACAGAGGACTCTGGCTTCTGTGTTTTCTTTGGTCTCACGTGTATGTTTCTTAGAAAGAATGTCCATAAAGAAAATGGCAGTGTTTTGTTTCTGTGCTGATAAAGTTTTCAGATTTCCTTTTCCGTAGCTTTGAAGACTAAACGTACTGTTTTTAAATGAATGCAACACCTATAAAATGAGAAATTGTTAAATGAAATCCCTCTACTTTCAAAGTAAAAAAAAATAAACTTTTTCTTTTAAGATTTAAATAAAAACTCTTTTATCTGAGGCAAGACCAAGAGCAACTGTCATTTTAGAAGATACAAAAATCTAAATTGAAGTAGGGAGATAATCTGTTGAATAAGGTAAATATATTCCAAACTAGAAGTCCTGTTACTTATGCTCCAGGATAGTAAAGAAATGGGACAAGTTTATTGGTTATCAGTTTTGATAACTGCAAGGTTACAGAAGTACATAAGATTGGACAAGGTTCCAGAGAGGCAATATGTTAAATGGAGAATTTTGACATGAAACCACACACCTGAAGTTTAGTTCTCTTCCTGAAAGGTTTTTGTTTTTTTGGTTTTTTTTTCTTAAGAAATCATTCTTAAAACAAAATTAAATCAAACAAAGCAAAAAGAGCTTTAGTTAGAAATCTCATTTTTAGAAAGGGTAAAATTTTATTCCACTTAATGTTTTAATAAGTGATGCACTCACCTGATACATAATTCGAAAGGTAGGAAAGGGAAGGTGAGCTAAAAGCAGCCTGTCTGCTCCCCACCTCTAAGACAGCAGTGACCTTCTCATTGGAAGTGTTTAGGTGAGATAAATGATTCCATTTTATAAAATCAATAGATGTTATTCATTTTGCCTGAACGAGTCTTTTTGAGTCAGTTCTGTGTGAAATCTCAAAGTTGGAACAGTGTGTTCTTGATCTCTGTTTATCAAGCTGTTGGTTTCAGCATGGTGAGAGTCATGTAAAGATTTTTATGTTAAAAAAACAAGGAAGAAACTGAATTGAATAGAAAATGTGAAAATGTGGTAAGAGAATCCCTTGACTTATAAAATTCTTTTCTAGTTGTGTTTATATATTCACACACTCATACACCTGTGTACTGGGTCCCAGTACTACAGTATTTCTTGTGATGAATCATTGTCCAAAAAAGTTAGAAATTGTTGGTTTTATTTTTATATTTCTGAAATGGGTTTTCAGGTACTTTTGCATACAAAACTATACAAAAATTCAGACCCAGGGGTAAAACTCTGAACTGTCCCCTTGGTTATAGTCCAGAAACAATTGTAGCCACAATTGTAGAAGAGAGCATGAATGCGTAATATTGATAGCAATGGGCTTGCCAATTCATTAGCCTCTAAATTTAATGGGTTGATGGGTTGGCTGTACTTAGGATATGTGCTTTCAAGTAGTCACAAAATATTCTTAAGAGTGGTAAGACAAAATACGAGGAAGGTTCATTCTCTGCACTACCATAAGAAGTCCTGGACAGAAAGCCATCTGGGGTCATACTGAATCGTGGGAACAATTTTGTTCTCTGAGTCTTTAGAAACTAAAGAAGAGGACAAAAGGTCAGATAATGTTGGCTGTTAGAATGCACGATGTCTTATCTCATGCCTTTCGCTGCCTGTGTGACATTTAGTAGTTTGCTGAGCTCCATGAACCTAGCTCCCATATCTGTTTTAAAAGCAGATGTGCATTAGTAATGAAAACTAGAAAGAGAACACTGATTTCACAGGTTGTTGTGAAGACTAGGTTGGCAGAAGACATATCATATCACTCTGTAGAATCTTAAGAAAATGTGCATTTCTTTTTTCTTGATATTACGAATTCATTGAAAGAAACTTCAGGTATAATCTATCCGACACACCACACAAACACACACACTCACACACAAACAGATGAATACTCATCCTTTTTCTCTGGAGTAATATAGGTTTCTAACATACAGATTTCAGGCGTACTACTACCTTTTAAATCAACATTGGATATACTAAGTTTACCACCAGAATTCTTATTCTGCCCTTCAGCATACAATTCTCCCCTTTTACCCAATGTGCTTACCCCTTCCCCCCCTTCTTCCCTTCTAGTAAACACTATTCTTACATTTTGAAATTATTTTTATTTTTATTTAGTTCATTTGTTTGTTTTGATGCTTTCCATACCACATTTGAGTAAAATCATAGTGTTTGTCTTTCTCCGTCAGATTTATTTCGTTATGCTGTATACTACCCCACTCTGTGTGTGTGTGTGTGTGTGTGTGTGTGTGTGTGTGATTGTATGTGTATATACATACCACACCTTTATCACTCCATCTGTCGATTGATACTTAGGTTGTTCCCAACTCTTTGCTATTGTGAATAATGCTGCAGTGAACCTGGCATGTATATTTTTCCTTGAATTGATGTTTTCATATTCTTGAGTAAATACTCAGAAGTGGCATAGCTGGATTGTGTGGTATTTCTTTTTTTGATTTTTTTGAGGAACCTCCATACTGTTTTCCATAATGGATGCACCAGCTTACATTCCCACCCACAGTGTATAAGGGCTCCCTTTTCTCCACATCCTTGCCAACACTTGTTGTTTCTTGTCTTTTTGATTATAGTCGTTTTCGTGCATGTGAGGTAATATTTCATGGTTGTTTTGATTTACATTTACCTAATAGTAAGAGACAGAGACATCTTTACATTTGTCTCACATACAGAATTTTAAACACGCAACAATATTTATTGAATGTCCTCTAAATAAATTGCTACTAAACACTTTGAAGTAATTTATCAAAAGTGCAAATGACTGCAGAAGAGAGCCAGGGTTATATGAATAGATTAGACAGTGGTCCTGGTATGAGGAGATTGGATATGAGTAGATTAGACCATGCCCAGGTGGCTGGGTAAGCTATTCAGCTTCACTGTACCTCAGTTTCTTCTTCCTTCCACAACATGATGATATTAATAGTACTACCTTACAGCTTTTCATGTTTGTGACTTTGGAATGAATGAATATGTATAAAGTGCTAAGAATGTTGCCAACACTAGGCAATGTAGTTCTCTGTCTCACCTAAGCTTGACAAAGCGAAGACAAAGCAGAGTGATCAATCCGTACCAAAGCTTCGTATCAAAGTACAAAATTGATGGCTTCCTATAAAAGCGCAAAAGTAAAGGTTTAGTAAGATTTTGAAGTATGGGACTAAAAGAGACTGGCAGAAAAGAGAGAGAAACTTTTATTCATACCATTTTATATTTTGTGTAGACTTATTTGGATAGTTTCCTTTTTATTTTTAGGTCTGAAAGTCTGCATATTCCTTGTATTTAAAGTTGTTGACAGCATACTTGCATTTGTTTTGTTTTTTGAGGAGAGGGGATTCGTGCTTTTAATAAAATGCTCCCATGAGCTCTTTTTTCTTTTTTAAGGCAAGCGACACAATAAAGATGTTTCTGAATTTTGAAAGTTTAATTCCAGGCCAAAGGCAGTATATGTCTTCTGACTGACAATCCCAGTCTCTTTAGAATAGAACACAAACATCACAGGTGAATTCTTTGGCAGCTTAAACCTGTTTCCATAGCTCAGGCATTGTTTGGGGAAAAACAGTTTGATTTTAAAGGGAATTTTCAAAATTCTCTAGGAATACCTTCAGCATGATTATGAATCTTCATATGCGTGTTCTTTCAAAACTCTTGTGTATAGAGATCCACACTACTGAGAAATGTCTGCCTAATCAATGTATCCAGCGTCAGGATGGTGGAGTGTAGGGAGTTATGATAGCCCCATCTTGTGTGGTTCTTTCTAAAAGTTGAGTCAGATATATATTATTTCACTCAGACTTACCTGCAATTATTCCATTATTCCATTCCCAGTGTCATCTTTAAATAAAGCTTCACTTGTGAATAACATATTACACACACACACACACACACACACACACACACACACACACACACCCACACACCCCAAAGTTACTTTGTAACTTTCCAATTTGGCGAGTTCAGTAACTACGTTCTGAGTTTTCCTGGGAGCCCATAGCCCATTGCACATAAATCCTGTGCCCTCTGTCAGAATGATTCAGGTGAAGTGCAAACTCCAAATGTTTACAATTTTAGTTCATTCCCAAAAGCAAAGCCATTTTTTATCAACTACTTTAGAGCAAATCTATTTTACATTGAGCCCAGAAAATAATTCTTGAGGCCAAGTTGAAAGCCTGTCTTTGGAGTTTCTTACAAAGCGCATCTTTGACAGAGATACCCAAAATCCTTCGTAGTGAGCATAGTTAGAAATTCAGAAACATATATTCGAGGACAGCAGAAAGAGACCTGTGATGCAGAGCTTGTCAACTTTGTTAAAGAAATTTGCAAATATATGCATCTGTTAGCGATCAGTGTCCTGACTTAATAGGCAAGTTTAAAATTACTGATTACGCTGATGTGCTTCTGATTTCTTTTTGCAAAACAGATGAGTAGTTTCTATTCCAAAATTTGTTCCAAATCCTATTTTTTGGCAGTGTGCTAGGTTTAGTCACAGTGTGAATAAAATATGCCCCCAATGTCTTGATTACTCTGCCTAAAATATCTCAACACAGTGTACATTTAGTCCTTCTTAGATTATTACAACTAATGTTAAACATCAACAACTTCTTTTAAGCTAAAGAAAATGTTGTAACTGAAATTCTTGTTACCCTTATGACACCTCCCCAAACTCAAATTCATCTTGTCAATTCTCAGTGTTCTGAATACCAAATACCCCTGTTTTTGCTCATCCTTTGTGCCTCACTCATTGCCTTTCAGAGTTCTGTCCCTCCATTAATTTAGAGGAGAACTGATGTTTCCCTTTCATCTTTCGATAAAGGACGTCAGTATTAAATTGGCTTTTACTTTATTCCATGTGTGTCCTGGATCTCTCTGCCCTCTTAGTAGCCAAGGACACATTTCTGCATTCTTTATCTCCATGCTTGCCAAAATGAGAAAAAGAAAATTGTTGAACCTGGAATCTTGTACAATACTCAACCAGTTTAATCCATATTTTTCACATAAGTGACTTTTCATCATTCAATGAGTACAGTCATGGACACTAGAATATAAGAAGAGTTGTTGGCTCTTTTGTGGCATTTTCTTGGGCATGGCGATCTATAATGAACTCAAATCATAGGATATAAATCATATCTTTATAAAGAGCACTAAATGGGTCAGCATGAGAATGTAGCAATAGTACAAGGTGTAACGGTGCTGGGAATTAGAGATGGGAACTTGACCTCAGTTATTCGCCTCTGGACTGCCAGAGGCTGGTACATTTGCTGCCTCTGAGAGATAAGCATTTGGGGATGTTCCCTCAGCCATTTGTTGACTCAAATTAAGCATTGCATGAAGCAGCATTCAACCCTTAGGAAAGTCAGCTGCCATGTTTTGGAATCTTAGATCCTGGAACAGTAAACTTTCAAAAAATGCTTTGATGCTCAGATATAACAAAAAGTTAAAAGGAAATAAAGCCCTTAAAAACAAACCTAATACCCTGCCACTTATCATTGCTTTATTAATATGAAGTATTTTTTTCTTACAAGAGACTAGGGAAGAAATCATTATTTTTGTAGCCTTCCACAGAAAGAAGAGGTTAGTACTTTATAGTTTTCTGGAAACCAGAAAATTTTTTATAATTTAGAAAAGATGCATTTGTGGTCATCTTGGAAATGTTAAGAATTATCTAATTGTAGTGGTATATTAAATTTACAATACTTACCAACTATTCTGTGTTCTGAGCACCGTGTTGAATAATTCTTGAATATGAGATGCTTGGGATACAGAGGTGAAAAAGAGAGGGATTCTCTTTTCCAGAGTGTACCTAATCTATTGAGTTACACCACACATGGCAGTGAAAATGTGGAAGGTCAAGTAGTGAGTGAAATTCTCAGACACACACTCCCATTTGGGGGGAGTCTTGGTTATAGGCAGGACCCAGCTACATAGTTTTCAGGGCTCTGTGGAAATTCAAATCCCTTTGTTCAAGAAGCAAGCAAAAAATGCCACTAAAAGCATTAAAATACAAAATTTTTTTCCTTCTACATACCATCTCTTCTCATGCACAATTTCCATTCTTCTATCAGATGACACAATTTCAAAGATAAAAGTAAAAATTTCAAACTAGCTACAATAGAGTATTAGCCCTTTGCACTTGAGGCCTTTTTCACATGGGCAAACCAGCAGCTCAAGACGATTTCAGCTATGTTAAATAAGCGCAGAGCCCTATGAGACTATGAGACTGGACCCCTTTGAAAGCAGGCCCCTGGGCAGCTGGACCGGCTGCATACCCATGAAGCCATTCCTGGATGTGGGTGTGATTATATGAAACCTAAAATCTTGTCAGCACTAAAACCTTTTTCAGGGAAGGGGGTTCTATGAATAAGTTGAATAAGTTTGCATAAATCAGGCGAATATGTTTGGGTAAAAATAGGGTTTGGGGGGGCTGGTTAGGAATGGGAGATTTTTTTTCCATTATGGGACAAGAGAGGCTAAAGATGGTAGCAGACTCAGAAATCAGCAATTCTAGTGTGTTATACTTCAGCTGCATGAGTTGGCATCCAGAATCTTGGAGATTTTTTACCTAATGGATTAATTTATTTTTAAAGTGGGAAATCTAATATTTTTGCCTTTTCTTTAGAATAGAACTAGTGAGAGAGAAGAAAAACCCTTTCTTTAGGCCCCATCTTAGTGTCTCCTGAGTGGGGTTTGGTCTGTGGCAGTATCATTTCTGGCACAGCATCTTGCCTTCAGTGCTGTGTGGACTTGGGAATAGGGCAGAGCTGACCCCTGCTCTCCCCACTCATTAGCTTGATGATCTTGTGAATGGGATTTAACTTTCCTGAATCTCTTTCACTTTCTATATAAAATAACAATGATCATTGGATTTCATCATTGAGTGTGGAGAATTATATGCATATGTATATGAAAAATGGCTATTACATGTAAAATGAGTTCAGACATACAGTTCATATTTACATGCATACACATATATGAAGATTGTGGACTCTATAAATAATATCTGTTCTGTTCTGTTCACTGTTACTACCACTGAGGAGAAATATTACTTAAGAGAAATAAATTCTTGCATCTGTACAACTCGTAGTCCACAACCTTGAGTTGTTCAAGTGAGAGGTAGCTCAGTTTCCGAAGACATCTCATCTGTACCTGAGACATGGAGGCATGCTTCTGAAGCCCATATGCTTATACTGTCTACCCAGGATGTCTTAATATTTATTGCACATCTTTCTACATTATTGTCACATCGACCTCCCCTTTTCCTCAGTTTCAGCTCTTCTGAGAAGTGACTGTCTCTTTCTGTCACAGCCTGATTGACTGTCTCAAATTTGTGCCAGCTATGGCAAGACTCCATCCGGGCACTGTTGTAGGCAGAATCAATCCCCATTTTATCTAGAACATCATCACTCCCATCACAGGTAGCCAGATGACCAGTAGAAAGTTGTTCATAGGATTGAAAACCTTTATCTTAGAGCTCTGGTGTCTTTGTTTTATGCTGAGAATAGACAGTGGTAAGAATTTGTAGCTGGCTCCTTCTTTCCCTTGTCCTATAAGCCTGTTCAAGCTTCCTTCAAACTCAAAGAGAAAAAAGCAAAAAAAGAAAAGAGAGGAATGTTTCTTGGGTCTATAATGTCTTAGTTGGCTTGAAGGTCCTCATTCTTTTTATTGCCAGTTTTCTCTAAGTCAATACAGGCAAGAGATTAAACCACTTACAATGGTCTTTATTTCTTTATTAAGCAACTGCCAAATCTTATGTCTACTTTTCTGACCCTCCCCTACTTGACTTCTTTACTCCCATTTTTGAATACATCTTTCCTTTAGCAGCTCTCTTCTTTCTTGGTTTATATTGGAATCACACATTCTTGATGCTTTTCGTACATTTCTTTTCATTGTCCTCTTCATTTAGTTTTCTTTTCCTCTCTACCCCTTGAATGTAGGTACTTGCCAAGTTTTGCTCTTGCAGTTTTGTCTTCCTTCTCTGTTCTTTCTCCCTGAGGGCTTCCTTCCTCTTTATGACGCCACCTTTGACGACACTTTGTCACTGCCCCTTTTCTGATTCCAAATCCAAATGCTTGTCATTGCACATCACTGCTCTTCACATGAATGCTCCACTGCCCTTCAGCCCCCACCACCCCCTTAGCATCATCGTGTTAAATACATTCACTGTCTGGACTGGGGTTTAGTTATACCCTCTCCTCTGCCCATGCCTGCTGTTTCTGACCTGACCCCTCTCCTGGCTGGGATTCTTTCACCTAGGCCCCAAGCCTGTGCCCTCTGTCTGTCTCTCCATCCCGAGATGAACAGGCCTTTCATCTCAAGACTGCAGCATCTACTATGATGCCAGGAACAGGCAGTGCAGTAAGTGCCCATCGACTCAATTAATATTGAGCAGCTTGCCTCTCACTTGCAGTCCATTCTCAAGTTCAGCTGATGTGTAACCAAAGACATTTGTGCCTTCATCTTTTATGGTAATAGTCCACTCCTACTTTTTTACATCTGTAACCTGTCCTTTATATTTCTGCCAGAATCTTCCTCCTAAAACACAGAAGGCCTTTCAATACAAGGCTGTGTCTCACTCATCTCTACATGACCCGAGTGCTGAACCAGAGCGCCTTGTGCACAGTAGCACTTAAAGGTATGTTCAGCTTAACTGAAGCAGAGCTAAGAAGGAAGGAAAGAGATGTGAGGGGGTGACAGATTGAAAGGAGGATTAGAAAGATAAAAGGAAAGAAACTAAAGGGCTGAGGCCAGCCAGTCTGTCTGTAAACATTCCATTAGTCTTGGTGTTAGATTGAATGAAAGCTCCTGGGTTGTTTTTTTTTTTTTTTTTTTCCTGCTGATGTCCCTGGATACTTCATCACCCCCATCCCCACCCCTCTGGAAAAGAAAGATACATTATTCAACAGTTGGAGAAAGTGGGTTTAGTCCCCCACTCACAATATCTTCTGAAATCTTGTTTATAAAACAGAATTTTAAAGCTAGAAAATGCCTTAGTCCTCATTCTACTGACAAGGAAACTGAGGCACGAGGAGGTTAAGTGGCTTAGCAGCTAGCTAATGGGAAAACCAGCAGTAAAACATGAGTCTCTTTATTCTTCCAGCACATCCATCAATAAATCACATTTTCTCTTTTCTACGTGGCCTCAGCCAGTTTTTAAAGTGAAGGATTAGAATTACTGAAACTAGGCATTTAAAGACACTTTGTTAATCACAATTTTTGCAAGGTTCACATCAGGTTCTCTTTAAAGAACTCTATGTTTGGAAATAGATTAATGGTTTTCCATTTTTTTTTTTAACAGAGATTTCCACTCCACCATCCATGTTTTTATTTTCTTTTAAAAATATATTTGCATTTAGTGGCATAATTAGGGAAAGAGAAAACAGATTAAAGAGGAATTGTTATGGTTGAAAATAGGAGGCGTGAGTCCAGACTGGTGCTCCCTGTTCCATCAGCTTTCTCCTATGCTATCAAGCTGAGGACTGAAGTGTCTGCAGGCAGAGCTGTTGAACGAGGTGATCTCTGAGGTCCCTTTTATTTCCCAGAGGCTGTCATGCTAGGATTGTATCACCTCCTGCCATTTAGATCTTTATTAAAAATTCTCAGGTAATGAAGATTTAGGGAAAGAGAGAGAGAGAAGTGATGTGGGAAGGGATACTTGTCATCACTAAGTCATTGGCCTTCCATTCAGTTCTGACTATAGACAGGAAAGAAGACCTTTTTAGCAAAAAAATTTGCAGAAATTATTTTCTCATAGGTCCAGAGACAAAGTCCAAGATCCAGATACCAGCAGGGCTGGTGACGAGTGGGGGATTTCTCTTTGGGTTGTAGGTGGGCTCCTTTTACAGTGCAGTGAAGACTTATAGGAGGAATGCAGGGGAACCTAATAAGACATCTGAAAATAACAACAAAAAAAAGCAAACCAGCAGGCAACCATAAATAAGAGATATTCAGCGAGGGAGGGGGAGGATAAGGGCTCAAAATGGGAGAGAAAAGAGCACAAGGGACTATGGTGACAGTTCACGGGTGAATTGGTGGTGGGTAACCCATGATAATACACAATAATGTGAAAGATATAAATTAAAAACATAATTTAAAAAAAAAGAGTGCAGTGAAGAGATTTTGCTGTTTGGAGACTTTTAAGTGCTGAGGCCAGAGTGATAACCTGTTGATAACCAGAGTGACACCTGTTGATGATGTGTAAATATCAAAACAAGAAAGAATGAGGAGTCCCAAAGGTGGGAACTCAAATTTGGGAAGTCTTCTGAGTTTAGGAAATTAAAAAGAAAAGTTGACTCATTATTTGCAGAAGGGAGTTTGTAGGCTGTTTATGAATTGAACTTACAGTGTAAAATGTGAAACTTTGTTGGGTTGGTTCAAAGTTCAGCAAAAATGATTGCATTTCATCATCAGTTGGTCAAATGGTAGGTAAGAAGCTTGTTCACCCTATTAAGGTAGTAGTATTGGAAACGATCTTGTTGTTCTTGTTGTTTTTTGTAGGAGAATTAAAATCCAGCTGATTAAGAAATGGGGTTGATTTGAGTTACTCAGTAGTTGAAATTTCTTCATATTGTTATGTGGGTGACTCATTTAATAAACTTTAAATGATTGATATATTTCCTTGTCTTAACCCATATTGATTGAGTTATTATTAGCTCTTTTGTATTTTAATCAAATAAAATTTATGGCAAAGTTAATCTGTCATATTGACTCAATCTTAACTCTCAAAGTGCCTTCCTACACAGGAGGCCTTTCTCAAACCTGGGACTGGATTCCCCACACCCCTCAGACTTCTGGACATACTGTGATCTATAGCATTTGCAACATAATTTTGAAATGACCTATTGACTTGTCTTTTCCCCTAGCATCCAGCACTTTCCAACACAAAGCAGGTGCTTAATGAGGGTTTGGTGAGCTGCACAGAAACTGTGCAAGTCATTCAACATCTCTTGACTTTCCCATTTGCAAAAATGGGAAGATTACAGCCTGTCTTACCTACTTGACAGAGTTATAAACTATCACAGGGTTGTTAAGGATTGGAACCTTGTCTCACTCATTTCTTTATGCCCATTGCACACAGATTGGGGCCTGGAAAAATATATCTTTATTGATTATATTGGGTTGTCAGAAAAGTCATGACATGTTTTTTCTGTTTTTCAAGCAAAAAATGCATCATGACTTTTCTGACAACCCAATAACTGAAGGAGAGACATTTTAGTGATGGTCTAGCTTCACATTAGAAATGGTAGAGACAAATGGCAAGCAGTTCATTAGCATCCTTCATATACAATTGAACATTTCTAGAGTCAACCAGGTAGGTAAGGAAAGAGGAATGGGCATATTTATACACTTTTGGAAGAGGTCATTTACAAATTTTCAAACAAGACAGTGACCCAGAGACCTTGCTAATGAAGATTGGGTCATGACCTTAAAGGAAAGAAACAAAGACTTACGTGGCCGCATCCAAGCCCAGCCCTTCTTGGCAAGTGTTGATTGCCGCCTGGTTTGTCTCTTCCCTGTCAGAAGTCATTAAGGCACTACTCTGCCTAAGTCAATTCACCCATCCCACCGCGGACCCGCTTCTGCACGGTGAGAAAAGAAGAGTTTGGTTCCAGAAGTCCTTGAGGAAGTAAGCTTTTCTATTTTGTTACGGTTTGCTAGCTATTTACTAATAGTTTCTGAGCTTTGGTTTCCTTTCTGAGATCAGGGATAATAATGACCATCACTTCATCATGTGGCTATAGGGTTTAGGTGAGATAACAAGTGTGAAAGAAAGATCCATGTAAAAACCAAATCATCAGTCATACATTATTTGATATTTTTTCTTCACCATAGTGTATCTCTAGGACACAGGATTAGGTGGTGTAGCTGCTTTGGTGTCCCTGGCTTATCGAGGAATTTTCAGAACGACTGCAACATTTTTTTCTGACCAGTGCAGCGTCTCAGTTGACCCTCAGCCTTCTTTTGTTGAAGATAAATACTGGATACTATGATTGTTTCTTTATCCTTATTTCACACAGTGTATTTACATACACCTAATATAGACAGAAAATTCTAGGGTTTTCTTTCCCTCTTTTCTTTCCATCCACGCTGCCTAGAAAGTGCATCAAGTAGAATTGTTTTGAGTTAATGTAAAATTCCAAAGGGAAGATGAAAAAAGAAGATATAATTTTTCTAACTTAATCAGTTTCCTAACATTTTGCTGTTGCATCAAGAAATCTTTGTGGACAGGATTAAAAATGAGGGATAACTTTAGATGTGGGTTCTGATGTTCAGGAGGGGAGACCTGGGTGGGGTGCCACAGCAGGGAGTTTTCAATTGCCAGTTGGCAAACACAGGGACTAAGTCATGTGAGACAGCTCTGGACTAAGAGCAATAGTGCAAAAAAGATAGGTAGTTGAATATGAAGTTTCAGAGGACTTGGGCCTGGGCTCACTATCGCTTTTGCAGAAGGCCAGCAAGAGCCGTCGTCTTTTAAAGCCTTGGCAGGGCTCCAGCGTTTCTTCTCCCCCTCCTCCTTCTGCCTACAGGTGTTAAGTGCCACATTCTGCTTTAGACTAGGGACTCTTTGGGGCAGGAGTTTCCAACTGGAGGCAGTACTGTTAGGGAACATTCAGCCAACCAGCTTCCAAAACCTGCTTTTAGTTGACAAAATGAAAACATTTATGGGGATAGATTTAGACCTTAGCTGCCTACCACAAGTGAAGGGTGTTGCAGTGGGGGGGTCTGATGACATGCACATTGGCTCTACTGTACTCAGGTTTCTCCAGCCTGAGGCTTCTCTCATAGATGGCAAATCAGCCCCAGGAGATACTGTTCTCCAATCCCATTTCCCCATCATTCCCCCAGCTGAAAAACAAGACCCCTGTCAACCAAATGTGTAAGAGAACTGGGTTCTTGGCTCACTCCTCTAGATATGCTCTCAGAATGGCAAATCAACCTCCAGGTCTTTCTTCCAGGTTCTGTGAGAATCTCTGATAATGTTTGAGCCCACAGGAGACAAAGCTTTTACAAATGAACTGAAAAATGAGGAAATAAAGTCACACACAGTTACTAAAGAACTGTGGCCCAGGCCCCAGTGAAGCTTTAGCAGACTTCACATTATTCTGTTTTAGCCAGTGACTATCCGGGCCAGTGATTTTCAACTGCAGGCAGTGCTGTCCAGCCTAGAAGACTTTTAGAAATGTATGGGGGTATCTTGATTATCATTATGACTGGGAAGTGCCACTAGCATTTTGTGTGGGGGGACCAGAAATTGTCAGGATAAGGCCAGAATTATCTCATAAGAAGGATTATCATGTCTCAAATGCCAGTGGTATACCTCTTGAGAAACACTGAACATTTTGATGAAAACATCCTATTGCTTTTTGTCTTCATTTCACTGATAAACTATAACAAGCCACTCTCAAAAATGGGTAACCCATAGGTATTTTGCTAATTTGGACTTTGCCTAAAGAACTCTTCTCTGATAGTGGTTATTCAGTCTGCCAAAATACTGAAAATACGAGTAATGAGGCATCAAATATTTAAAGCAAAGATTTTTTGTTTTTTTCATGTGAGCAGTGTCATCACTTTTAAAGTCATTTATTGTACACCCCTAATAAACACAAATTTATGTTCATAAATAACATTTGAGTGAAATGCAACAGAGCACTTACACTTTAGAAATAGCTTCAGTTAATTTTAAAGAATGGCATCAGTATAATAATTTTTAAATAGATAATTCTGAAAAATTTTACAGCAAGTCAGCTGTATATGTTCTGCATTTAAATTTGAGTTGGAGTTTTTTAAAGGCATCTTCACTGTTGGTGGTCTCAGTAAAATCACTTCAGACAAGGCAGGAGTGGGGGGTTGGGGAAGAAAAGACATTTCATTTTCCTCATGTTAAATGTACATTATCAAGGTCCCAGTTTAAATGTATCTAAGATAATTGGAGCCCCTAGGAGGCACTTTGCTAAGCAGCTAATTCAGCCCATCTTCCCCAGAGAGGATAATTGTTGTTAAAAAACAAAAAAAGTAAAATGTGTTGTTTTCTCATGTAATTATGTAACTGACATCTTTATATAATAATACATTTGGGTGGTCTGTCCCTGAAACACTGGGTTTGTTAAGAAACATTACAGTTTCCACAAGTAATCACTTACTCCTAAATATTATGAAAGAATTTGGTATTGTTACATTGCATCATTGCATTAGTCAGAAGCTAAACTTTCTAAATGAGCTTGGCACTGGAAAAGGCTTCTAGGTTTTTTTGCTATTTTTTTCTTAATTGTCATTATATGAGCTAAAATATCCCTGAGATAGACTGCTCTGTGACAGAATGCTAAAAAGTCACAGAATACAAATCTTGTTGAAGAAAAGAGTTAGGACCCCAAAGCTGCTGTTGCAGTGATGACATTGTGTCGCCATTATCAGTATGGTTATTTCAGTCTTTTTCAGTACATTCCGTTATCACCACCGGTTTGGGTTAGGACCTATGAACTTCCTTGCTGCAGCGAACCACACATATCTCCACAATGGACACGTTGCTGTTAGAATTGAGTTCACTTTAATCCACATTCATAATAAGGTTCTGTGCTTTGCTGATTAAAAAATGCCACACTTGACAAAACTCAGTGGAGTTTTCTCTCTTCTGGGGCTGCACACTGCTTTGCTTCTCAGACACCCATCACTAAATCCCAGATTCAGCCAGGACCTGACTGTAATCATGATGGCTGATTATTCCACCCAAGGGCATTCTTTTAAATTGCTATTACCTAGAATCATGTGGGGGGCTTTTGTAAAGTGGCAGAGAGAGGAAAGGAAGGACACAGACAGATAAAACTCCGAGGAGGAGGGGAGACCCAGTTCAAAGGCAGTAGGAAGGGAACATGCAAAAAGTTGAAATAGGCTGGATGATAGTTTAATGTAAGTGTGGAGTTTGATTGCAAAGGTAGAAAAGGAAGTGAGATAACAGCAAAAAGTAGTATTACATGATTCAATCAGTGGTTTGTCCTTTGCAGTAAATGGAAACAAATAGACTATGCAAAGAAAGGAAAGGGTAGGGACCAAGAATGAGATCATTGTATTATTAACCCTCCACTAGTGTTTATTAGCAAGAAATGCCTGTCAGCTGAAATGGAAAATTTCTACTTCATCTCACCCAGAATTAGTTCTTTTAACCTCTTTTTTATGAAGCAGGTGACACCTTTTCATGTAACGAATCAATGTCTTCCAGCCATTATCATTGAATATATAATACCTTACATATTAGAGATAGATGATACCTGTAATTGTAGAGTCAGTGATAGTGTTGACATTCAGTAGCAGGTCATACTACAGCAGAAAGCTTCAGTTATGTGAACAATTCACAATCGCTCCTAGTAAAAATTAAGTCAAATGATTGGCCATTATGCAAATTCCTGAAAGTATTGCTGAAGTTAAAGGTATATTGTCTTCAAATGCATTTGGATAACTATTGCTGTAAGGCCTTATCTTTTAAAATATGACCCACCCAGGGTGATAGTACTTTTGACTGGGATTAGACATAGAAGCAACTTTAGAAGCAACTGCATGTGTGTGTGTGTTGAAAGGATACTGTTATCTTACGATGTCATTCAATCAATTCAGAAAAGTGGAAGTAGTGTTTTCACATCTGAACTTGTGATTCCCAAACTGTGTGCCAAGGCACCCCAGGGTGAAACAGTCAGCCCTGGGGATATTGTGGGATATTTTTTGCTTTTGAAGAAAAGCCAATAATAATTGATATCTGTTAGATAGCAAAGGAACTACAAGATAAAGTAGTTCACAGTTTCAACATTAGATGGCGCTACATTCCTTTTGATTCTTAGGCTGGGTTTTTTTGGAGAGTGGGGTCCCAAAAAGAAACAACCCTATGACAGTTGATGTGGAACAGAAAATTAATGTGGCAGTAGATGGTTGTATTTTAAAACTTGCGCAGTTATGCAGTTCCCAGTAGGTATGCATACTTCCTTTAGTAAGTAATTTTTGTTTCTTTAGAATGGAAAAATAATATGTCCTTTTTTCTTTCATGTAAGTTGCTAGGAAGTAAATACTTACTAGGTTGTTCACATCTACTTAATAATTAACTGTTAAGTGTTCTTTTGGCCAGGTATGAAAATAACTGAAAGACTAAAGAATTCATGATCATGAAAATTTGGGATCCTCCACTCAACTGTGAAACATTACTAGGTTTCTTAGAGTTGAAGCAAATATGTGTGTAGCAAATTTTCTGCAAAGATGCACAAGTTCATGATTTTTCCCTATCTGTCCCCCTCTGATCAAGAACTACAAAGTCAAAATGTTCATATGCATTTATTTCATTTCTTCTAAGTCAGCTGTAAGGACCATGCCCCAGGTCCCTTTTGCCTGTATTTCCACCAATAACAGATGAGTTTCTAAAACGAATGAATGAATTTCAGGAAATTCAATTAGATTATCCCATTGACTTCCATTTTAAAACAAAGTTATTGTTTTAAATTGTTTTAAACTCCATTGACTGGAGTAGAGTTGGGGATGTGAGTGAAGAAAATTAGTTCGATAATATATTAAAAGTTACACTTGTGTGTGTGGGAAGGAAATATTATTCAAAGAGAAATAAATGGTTTGGTTTTGTTTAAGTTGTTCAAAATAAGCCACTAAAAACAAGCACATAATTAAAAAAAAATCAGTGTAGTGTATAAACTAGAGGTGCTTTTTCAATTCATGAAATCATTCTTGACTTGCAAAAACATTCCTGATAGGGTTCCCTGTGATGTGAGCCTCCCCAGGGCATTTGATAAATGATTCAATTTTTAAAAATTCTATTTGTACCCAGTTTTTTCAGAGACCTAACTTTGGTTTTAAACAAGGTACATCTGTTTCCAGAAAGTGCTTTCCCATGGAGCTATGTGTAGAGGGTTGTACTGCATCTGGAGATCACACTCGGCTCAAATCAAGATTCTCTTTGAACACACCAAGCTTAGGAGCTAAACTGTCTTGGCTGCTTGCTTGCGTTTGATCCTGTTGGGAATGAGGCTAATTGTTTAAGAATTTATGTCCTGGTAAGGCTGTTAGCACTTTAAATTGATTTGGTATTTTTAAAAACTTATTTATACTGAGGAACTTGGCTTTCAACTAGCTACAAATTTGTATTTCCAGATTTTACCTGGCTTATCATCTGCACAGAAAATGTACTCTACAAAGCATCTTTTTGCATAGCAATTGCAATGCTTTTGTATTGTGTTTTAGCAGAGTACATCTGTAGCTGTGCTTTCTTTAAAACTTTCTTGCCTCACAACATACTAATTACTGCCTTGTTCTTAATCTAGTCTTATAAAACGAAGTGCCCTTTAAAAATGTTTATGTTTAAAGCACCATTTGCACAAGCATATGAAAGTTCCTTATAAACATTAATTAATTCACACAATTCTGTGGCAGCAGTTGCTCTCATTTTTACTTCTCAAAATTTTTGATCCTTTGGCACTGTGTACCTATCTTCTTATAGAGACAAGTTAATTAATGCCAGTTTTTTAGAGACAGAGAACCAACCTTGCACAACTTTGTAAATACACAATACTTACCATCAAGCCTTGCAAACAGTTGGATTCTCTCTCTCTCTCTCTCTCTCTCTCTCTCTCTCTCTCTCTCTCTCTCTCTCTCCTCTCAGTAAAGGTTTGATGAGGATGAAGATGTCATACTTCATATTCAACCATGGGTAGATAGAGCTAAATATTCTAGAAATCTTTCTGATGTTCAACATGAACTTTGACTCATATTCTAAAAGAATCCTGGGATAAACCTTTTTCATAAAACAAGGGATGCTTTTGAGATCTGAAGATTTGTCTTCTAGTTAGTTGTGAGATAACATACTTTAACCTTGGCAACAGGTACATTGGACACCTACCCGTAGAGTCATGTAACAGTGTTTACTAATTAAATGTCTATTATGTATCAGATAGTTTAAAAATATTATCCTTTATCCTTCAGTGTCTCTGCAATATATGTTTTATTTTCTCTGTCTTACACAGGAGAATAAAGATAACCAAAGATGTTTGCCTGGTAGGGGATAGAATCAGAAATTTCAACTTAGGTCTGACTAACTGCATAGTCTGGCCTTGCTTTCAATCCATGCCCCTTCCTAAACCCTGTGAGAGGCACAAGGACCATTTAAGGGTTATCTATCCCGTCAACCTTGCAGATGAGCAAACTGAAACTCAGAGAGCCAATAACTTGAGCAAGGTCACCTTGTATTCAATTCTTGTTGATGCCTTTAAATAACCATGAAACACACAATAAACATTCCATATTTATCTCAACTAATTGGAGCCTTTCAAAAATTGCCTCTTCTCACAAAGGCTGAGGAGACACTATGCTTGGTGTTTCTGGAATTCTGGGGAACTCATCTATCGCACCAGGCCTAAGGACTAGCATAATCCTTATCCTTAATGACTTTTCTTCTTCAATTGACTTTTAGTTGGTGCTCCTGCTATAATCTACTGCTATATTATGACACAGCCCCTATGCTATAAAACTGTCTTCGGGAGAGTATTCTGTACATTTTAGGCATGCAAAATATGTTCATTAGTAAATTTTACATCTTGGTTTAATACATGTACAAGTTACCATGAAATAAATACTAAATAATCAGCTCATTGTGCTTTTTTCCCCCTATTTGTTATGATGCGTATTCCTAACTCCACCAGCTGACATTTGCTGAGCCACTGTCATGCATCAGGCAGTAGAGCAACTTAAAACTCAAGTCATTTGATTCTTCTAAGAATCTTAAGTGGTAACTATTACTGCTTCCTTCTTACAGTTGAAAAAAATTAAGCTCAGAGAAGTTAAATCATTTCTGAAAAGACACAAAGCTCTCTTCTAATTGGAGGGAAACTTGACTTTGCCACCCATGAGCCATGTGGGTGGTTCTTCTTTGAAGATGTTAGGATGCTCAAAAAGACCCAGAAGTATGAATGGGTTCTCCAAAGACAAGTTAAGAAAGTCGGGAGCTGGGAGCTTGAATAAAAACTTAAAAGCATGGACTCTGGAAGGAAGATAGTGCCTGTGCATGTGCATGTGTGCGTGTGAGTGTGCGTGTGCGTGTGTGTGTGTGTGTGTGTGTGTGTGTGTGTATGTGTGCCTACCTTTTCCTCCAGTTTTATAGGAGTAAAAGACTAGATCTAGATAAAGGGATTACAAGGACACAAGGTGTTCGTGCATGTCTACATATACAATCTTATCTCTTACATAAATCACTTTTAACCTACATTCTAAGAAAAATATGACCAAAATTATATCATATTTCTGCTGAAATCCCTTGAAGATGTTATCCTAGGTGCCCGTTCTCATTTCCCACTCTCAGCCTCTCTGTCACTGAAGCTTTGGCTGTTTCCATTGTTTCACTTATTTCTCTTGTGCCGTCCTACCCCTTATAGTCTTTTCATTCCCCTACTGATTCTTCTTCGTCCCACTTTCTCCATAAGAGCATTCTCCTCACTGTGAAATACCCAAGGTATAGGCTCCAGTTTTCCTACTGATGGTTTTGTTTTTCACACTCTAAAAGTTCTTTCACATTTATGATAAAGGTTATTGTCTTTGGGTTCTTAACTCATATCATCAGTGCTATACCTCTAAACTCTTTTACTATCTATATCAATCTCAGTTGGACTTTTTGTAGTACAGTGTTTGTCAAGTATACATATGAAGCTTGTGATAATCTCATTAAAATAAAGATTGTCATTCAGGAGATCTGGGGAGGGACTGCTATTTTGCTTTTCCCCCACCACCATCCCTTGTGTTTCCTTCTCCCTTTACTTTCCCCCTCCCTCTTAAACTCAGGGCCCTCCGGATGTTTGTTGATAACCACTGGTTTTTGGAAATGTTTTGCATTGTGAAATTGTTTGATATTTGTTTTTCATCATTTTGACTTTGCTGTTCATAATTATCAAGTTCTTCCCATTTTGTTGAAAATGACTGCATTTCATTCCTTTCTCTGGCTATCTACTACTCCTTGGTGTGTATGTACCACATCTTCTTGGTCCATTTGCTGAAGGAAATTTAGGATGTTTCCATATCCTAGCTGTTGTAAATTATGCTGCTGTGAATACTGTAGAACAGTATTCACTGTATATACTGTGGGTTTTTTGGTTGATGGCTTCATATTCTGGGGATATATCCAAGAGTAGGATTGCTGGCTTGTACGGGGAGATTCTGTGTCTTTAATAGCGCTGCTGCCCATGGGTGCTGTTGTTGTTGACTCCAAGGACCGCGTCTTGCATAGCAAAGCAGTACAGTGCTTCTGATGAAGAACACAAGCCTGCTTCCTTCTTGGTTTCTCCAGAGCATCCTCAAATTCCCAGGTCTACCTTTTCCATGAACCCCTTCTAAATTACACTAACCTAAACACAAAATTCTGCTAGTCATAGCCCCCAATTAAGATTTAAATAAATACTTTATTATTCATTATTGGGTCTTATATGTCAGACTTACCTACTACTAATGTGAATTTAGACAGTGAACAAATCTAGCCAAAGGAAATCTGCAAATGATTTTTCAATGATGCTTGGATAAGGCACTGCCCATTAATTCTGTATGTCCTGCACAGTGCACAACATTGAACTGGACATTCCTTAATCCCATCCGCCCTTTGTTTGTCCCTAAGTCCCTGCCTGTGTAGGCGCCTAGCTCTAGTGAGGCAGGTCTCTGTCATACTTCTTCGCCAATGTAGCTCCAAGGCCTGAAACAGAACTTGGAACATTACAAAGTAAAGTTCAGATTCCATGCTGAGAAACTGTCCCCTCATTACTCCAAGTAAAAACAACCTGTCCATCTTCATAATACTCATATGGACTTCATGATCTCTACCTAAGCCTTCATGTTTCTCACAGCATAATCAGAGATCGCTGCATCCCAGCCCCCTAGATGCTCTGTAAATGCAGATTCCTAGATCCCACTCCAGACCTGGGGAATCAAAAGTGGGGCTGGCAATCTACAGATTTAGCACTCATTGGAGGGCACATTACAATGTGGAGACCTCTGCTCTGAGCTCTGAGCTCTTTCAGAAGTGCCCATGAAAAGCAAAATAACAGAAGATTGTCAAAATAGAAAAAGAAATGTTCTGTCCCCAGATAATTATCAATTACCTTTTGGGTTTATTTTTGCTGGTTTTCATTTTCTCTTTAGCAGTATCTTGTTTGTTTGTTTCAAAATCTTGCCTCAGGCCATTTGAAAGTTGAAGTCATGACCACTTGTAAGAATTTCAGAACATAGTTAGGCAAAAAAAAATAAAATCATTCAAGGTAAAATGTGTGTTTTTGAGTGGGGACTTGAAAGAAGGTAGATACCCTTTTTTTTTTTTAACTTCTAGCTGAATTGTAAATGAGGGGAGAAGAAAAAGAAAACATTGGCAAATTGGATGAGGACATGTGTTCTCTTAGTTCTGCGGTTACAGGGGATTAGTAGTGATGAGATCCAAAGACTAGTCACACTGGGGGTCATCCCCAAGGCACACTGGAAAATTCCTATGAGGGACACCAGGGACTGCCTTTGAATCTCTGAAGAAGAGAAGCTGAAATCTGGGGCTTTCGGGATTTGGGAATGGCATGTTAAAGATGGATCTTTTTGAATACATTGGGGGGTGTGATCCCTTGTACCAGTAAACTGCTTTTTCTTTTTTTTTTTTTTTGTATGTTTGAAAACAATGTTAAAAAAAGAATGATCTGAGTCCAGGCTAATTGGAGATGGGGGAGGAGGTGGGTGTAGGAGTGAGGCTGTAGGGGAAGCACTGCTGCTCTGGGCAGAGGAAAGTGGTAAAGAGGGTTGATTCATGCCTCGTGGGAGCATCCTTGATGTTGTGAGGGCGACCCTTGCACATCACCCTCTTTCTCTGTAAAAAGTTGGGTTAACACCTGGTCATGTAGTCCTTGAGCTTGCCAGTAACTTAAATTGGAAGCTTGTTGCGTAAATAAGTAGAAAGTCCTATATTTAAAAGAGTTCCTTAATTAAGTACTGCTATAAATGAAGCTGGACTGTGCATGTGTAAGGGAAAATTGGCAGGACAAGTGGCCATAATTAAAGGTCAAAGGAAGTGGCCTAGCTACAAGTTCAGTCTTTCTAATTCTGAATCTTGCAAAGGTTGCAAGAATCACTTTGACAATGAAGAAATAAGTGTTTTGGGCGGTTATGCTGAAATTCTAAATAAATTTTCTCAGTAAATTGAGAACAGACTAATCCATCCTTAGTAAAGAGGGGGGAAAAAACTTTTATTAATACATAGGAAAATAATCTTAGCTTAAAGGTAGGTGAAATAGTGTATTTGACTGGAAATGGAAAAGGCCAATTATCCCAGGGTACCTATATGGAATAATTAAAAGGGTCAAACACTGATCTTAAGAAAAGGTGGAGGTGATAATGTTAATTGCAGGAAAATGGAAACTAGAAATCTTAAAAGACATCACTATATCAACTGTATAGACTTACAGGCGATTTCTGTCATTACCGTTATTCTTGAGTCCACTGACATGATTTGAATGAAGACTCTCCAGAACATAATGTCCACTGGCAAGTGCAGAATGAGAGAGAGAGAGAGAGAGAGAGAGAAAGAGAGAGAGAGAGAGAAGGAAATTGCAAACAGGGTAAGGGGGATAGAGGGAAACAAGACTCAGAGTTGATCTTCATCGAGTAAGACCAGACCAAGAATAGTTTGTCCAATGTGAGCAGCTCAGTTCCAGATGTGGAACAGCTGGAGAGAGTTCAGAGGAAAGCAGCAAGAAGAGAATTAGACTTAACAAAGAACTGGAAAGCATATAAAAGACAGCAGCTTTTGAGAATGAAGTCCATGATATGAGTCCTCTTTATAATTTTTATGGCAAGGGTTAAGAAGTATCAAAAGCTCTTTTCTATATAGTTCAGTTTTCCCTTGATAACCAACACAGTCATTCTCTGACTATGTGAGTGCTTGCAAAGAAACTGGAAGAAAAGTTAGGGTACATAAGAGCAATTCAAAAACCTGGGTGGACCCAAAGCTTTAGAGTGAAATGGAGAGCAGTGAGAACAAGAAGTGCACGAGAAACAGCCGGGAGACAGCTGTTGGGGGTGGCCTCTCCAAATGATAGAAGAGCCTGTGGGGCGAGTGTTAGCAGTCTCATCCTTGGAGGCAAATAAAGTGTGCTGAACTGGCCCTAGAAGCTTTATTGTTGGGAATCATCCCAAGTCTGGCAGGGAGCTGCGTGAGATTACCTAATGGGTCTCTTCCGTCTGTTTTCTGTGATTCACCCCCTCCCCCCCAGCCAACAGCAGTACATGGTTGAGTCACTGCCAAATGCAGATATCTCATTAAAAGGGGGAATTAAAGGCTATTAAAAATGATTTGCTGCTAGTCCCAGATTAAAGAAAGTAGACCAATTTACAATTACCGTTGCCCTGGTCCAAAAATAAAATGCAAATTGTCAAAATGGGGCAGTTGTGGGGCAACGAGTGAACTGGGGCACACCTCCTGGCCCTTGTTTAAGAGAAAGGAACCCTGAAAGTGACATTTCTGCCACTGTGATTGGAGCAGTCATCCTTCGCCTGCCATGGAGAGTCTTCAAACTGAAAATTTCAGAAGTTCTTTATAAATCTGTGACATAAATTTAGAGTGTAGATCCAGATGATTTTTCTGTATTTATTTAAGATACAGGAGGAATGAGTCAAATAAGAATCTTTTTAAAAGAAAATTTATTTTTAAATTAGACTTATCTTAAATCATTAAGTATTCAAGGCACCCTGATAATTCAAAGTACATTTAAAAGTTTTTCCTGTAAGAATCTAAAAATCACATTGGCAACACTGAATTCCTAATGACTACGGACGTCTTGCTAAAGAGACATCACATCACCCTTGACGTGCTGTAGCTCCCTGAAAAGATAGGAGCCACTGATTCTGTGACTGCCATTTTATATTAGAAGAACTGTGAATGCAGAGCTTGCATTTTATATCTGGAGAAACTAGTTAGAAGTTTATTAAATCCTTCATTGGCAACAGTGTGGCTATACTTCCCAGCAATACTGAAAAATGAGGTTGTCTTTTCTGAGGATCCCATTCTTTTTTTTTTTCCTAAAGATTTTATTTATTTATGCATATAAGCTGGGGGTACAGATGAGAGGTGCAAGGTGGTGAGAGGGTTCACCAGAGACAGAGTGAGGAGCAGAACAGGCAGACTGACTGAAACACACTGCTGAGGGAAGCAGCGGGCGGGCAAGGCAGGAGAGTCTCCCCGTGGGAATCTCCCCTGCCGGCTTCGAACTTGCATCGCCGCTGCTGCAGACAGCTCCCACAGCGCAGCACCTAACTGCTGCGCCACTGGGGAGGCCCTGAGGATCCCATTCTTGATCTTCCCCCCTCTCCTACACCGCAGACACCCCTCAACCATACCCCTCATGCAGTGTGTGTAGAGTAATTAGGCCTAATTCCTTAAAACACTTTTACCCAGTGGCCATTTTATCCCAAGGCAATAAAAAATTAGTGATTAAACATCAAGGGACACTAAACATTAGGGAAAATGGGAGTCCAGAGCTAACTTCCATTTCTGCTGCCTCCCAAGTAAGTATCCAGATTCTCCTCAGCATCTCCTCCTCACAGCAACCCTACTTCCAAAATTCCCCTTTGCATTTGAGAATCCATCCTGCTTAAACTCAGATCATTTCTTTCCTACCAGATAAATACAGGCACCTAGTGTAGCTTTGAAATGCTCTGATTTCTTCCAAGATTCCTTATATATATTACAAATTAATTTTTTTTGAGGCTTGCAACCAGGAATCCTAAGTATAGATTTTCATCAGAATTGTACTGAAATATGCGTCCCACTTCCCACAATGTCAGTTGCATGGAAATTGTCATCAGAGTCTCCATATGTCTGTGCCCCAGAAAGTCCCCTCACTGGATAATTACCCTCCTTCCTACCCCCATTCAGTGACCAGTCTTCAAGGCACCTCCTGGATTCCTCTATCTCCTGTGTTGTACTGGGTTAAAAAAAAAAAAAAAAAGCAAAATTAATAAAACCTAAGGAAGACTATCTTAAGGTAACAGCAGTACGACTTATTTAATACAATACGACCATTTAAGTTTTGTTAGTGATGTTTTTTTCTCTCATTTTCCACTAGTCTATTTAAAATAAAGAAAAAAAAAAACCATATGGAGTAGAAATTCTTAGATTTTTTTTTTGATACAGTTACGCATCTCTAATTTTTTGACCTAGAAGAGCTTGCTCTGCCATGTGACCCAATCAGAGTCCTCTCCAAAAGAACTGAGATCCATTTGACTTTAGACCACTCCCCTCAGCAATCTCATCCCTTCCAGCTACTTAGAGTCATCAGCATTTTCCCCTTATTAACTGAGCAGGCCCATCCACATCTAGTTTTGCCAGATATTCTGAAGCACTGGACTCGTAAGACACGTAGCGCTCAAGGAGTGACATAACCCCTACCGTCAAGTGAGATTACTGACCTGCCCAACTGTGAGACACAACCTCTTTTACAGTAATGTCTCTGTATCCTTGAAATTAACTTTCTCCCCCTATAGATTTTAAAGCACTCTTTGTATAATGCTTTATGTTTTACAAAACACTTCAGCAACAAAGATTTTTCATATATATTTCATGCACTTTTATGATTCCCTTTGTAAAAAATATAGAAATTTAACCTCATTGCATTGTGCTTCTGTCTCCTACCACTATTTCATGTCTTCATGTTCTGTTCTTGAAGTGTTTCATTCCATTCTCTCTGTAGTATATTCTTGCATGAAAATTTGTGTTAGAATGCTGGGCTTTAACGTTTCTTGTCCCAAGATTTTTCTTTTAATCTCTGCAACATGTGGATAAAAAAGGGATTAGGTAGTAAAAACAAGGTTTCTGTGAAGCTAAAAAGGTATTTCCAATGTTCAGTTTTCTGAACACAGGGTGGGTATTAAGATTTAATGCAGGAGTCTCTTGTTCTTACTTCAAGTAGTTTCCTTTGACTGAAGAGTTAGGTCTCACACCTTACAGACACCACTGTTTTTCAAATACACACGAATGCCATTCTATTATTAACAATACATACTCGGGGCTTCCCTGGTGGCACAATGTGTTAAGTGCAGCGCTGTGGAGCTGTCGGCAGCTGCAGTGTGAGTTCAATGCCAGGTGGGGGAGATACCCACATGGCGCAGCAGACCTCTCCTGCCTTGCCCGCTACTCCCCTCAGCAGTGTATTTCGGTCAATCTGCCTGTTCTGCTCCCCACTCTCTCTGGTGAACCTTCTCACCACCTCACCAGGCTTGTATGCATAAATAAATAAATCTTTAAAAAATTAATAAATAAAAATACATACTCATAGAAGAAAATATTTGCAGAAGACACATTTTAAATCCAAAATATATAAAGAAACTCTTAAAATTCATTAATAAGTGAACAACACACTTAAAAATGGGTCAAAGACCTCAACACAAACCTCACAACGGTAAATAAACATATGAAAAGATTCTCTATCATATATCATGAAAATGCAAATTAAAACAGTAACAAGATATTACTGCACCCCTATTATAATGGCCAAAATCCATAATAATAACACTAAATGATGGTGACGATGTAGAAAAACAACTGTCATTCATTACAGGTGGGAATGCAAATTGGGACAGCCACTGTAGAAAGCAGTTTGGCAATTTCTTAGAAGCTAAACGTATCCTTAACGTTAGATCCAGCTATCATGCTCCTTAATATTTCCCAAAGTAACAGAAAACTTATATCCCTGAAAAAACCTGCATATAGATGTTAGAGTAGTTTTTCATAATTGCCAAAACTTGGAAGCAACCAAGATATCCTTCAGTAGGTGGATGATTAAATCATGATACATCCATACAATGTAATATCATTCAGTGCTAAAATGAAGTGAAAAGACATGGAAGAAAGCTAAAGCCATATTACTAAGTGATGAAAGCCAGTCTGAAAAGACTCCATACTGTATATTTCCAACTATATGACAATCTGGAAAAGGCAAATTCTTGAGGTGATAAAACAGATCAGGGCTTGGGCAAGGAGGAAGGGTGTACAGGCAGAGCACTGGCAACTTGAAGGGCAGGGGGAAATACTCCAATGATACTATGGTAATGAATACATATTCTTATGAATTTGTCCAAACCCACTGCATGTGTAACACCAAGAAGGAACAGTAATGTAAATTGTGGACTTTGTGTAATTATGATGTGTCAGTGTAGTTTTTTCAGTTGTAACTAAGGAACTGCCCTGTTGGTGGATGTTGATGGTAAGAGAATCTATGCATCTGTGGTCAGGAGGTATGTGGAAAATTTTTCTCTCAGTTTTGCTGTCCACTTAAAATTGTTCTAGAAAAGTCAAGTCTTAACTTTTTTAAAGGTGTAGTAACACAAATTCACTCACAAGCTTTCCTGAATTGGTGGTAACTTTTGCACTCTAGATTGTTTTTCAGGATATAGATAATAAACAACATGTCACTTAAGATGTGATTTATGACTGGTTCCTTTTTCCTTTTTACCTGTTTTATATTGGAATTTTTAGGAACTTGGGACCTAGGCCTTTGTTGATTTGTGGTGGCTGGGATAAAATGTTTGTGTCTGGGTTGATCATGAGCTAGTGAGTCTTTCCTATGGTGAATGAAAAACCTGACTTTGTACTTAATAGGTATGCTTTGTATACATTGTATTTAAAGACCATAAAATACTCTGTAAGTCTCCACAAAAATAAAACAATAGAAACAAGAAAATTAGTAACTTGGATGTGGGGTGGAGATTGCCCAAGGTCACACAGGGCACCAGTGGAAGCACTGGGTAGAAGGAACTGGATTCTCCTGATACGGATTCATTGTTCTCAAGACCCAATTTCCAGAGACTTGATAAGACTTTCCTGCTCTAATTTCATCTTCAAAGACTTTAACTTTGAAATACTTACATTTTGTACTGGTATCTTTCAAAATATGGTATCTTCTATCAGTGGGGTCAATCACTTGGGTTAGTTTATTTTGGCAAAATTGTCTGGACTGAAGGTCTGTGGTTATATTGATCTATATTCCATAAAAACTCAGACCAGGTATTCATGACACAGATTTGTTGGGGAAATTTTCAGGTTAACTAGGAATTAACCTTAAAAGTGAAGTTATTATTGACAGCCTTTTAGTTCCCCAAGTGGGAAAAATCACTATGCAAAAGAATGCTATGCTAAATTAAAAAACAACTATTAGTGGATTTTTTTCCTTGCCTGTGTCTCAGATTTCCCAATATTCACATTGTGATGTGGAGATAAAAGTATACCAAAACTCTTGTAAATATCTTGGTAATTTGTTATAAAAATAAGAGTAAGGGAAATACAGTTAGTACTATAACCCAGAGACTCGAGGCATATGTACCTCAGCAGAAAAAAATCCATGAAATGAGTTACTATTGAAGTCCATCATCTTTGAAATGTTATCAGTCTTCTTTATAGTTAAGCAACACTCACATACTGATGAGTCCCGCATCTGCCTCCCTTCAGCTCTGCACCTACATATGCAACTTTCCCCTCTGATACCCTCATTCCTAAACCACCATCACCACCTCAAGCTCCACATGCCCAAAATTGAGGTCATTGCTCTTGCATGTGCTTCTCTTCCTATTTGTCCCACTTCAATCTCCCATTTCAGTGTCCCATTTCATTTTCAGTCTACCTAATCTAGTCTCTAGGGCTGCATGTGAGCCTTGCCCCCATCCCCATCTGCCCAAGTCATTTTTCTCTTGATGGAAATTTGACCCTATCAGTCCCACTGCCTAAAATTGCTAAGTGGCGCCTTGTATCCATGAGTGTTAAAGTTCAGATTCTTCGGCACCGCATTTGAGGCCTTCAGCAACCTGCCCTCACTAATTTCTGATCACCCTGTCTTATAACATGACTTCCCAATGACATGTACTTTCTTAGATATGGGTCATTCACTGTACTCTTGGAGCATTTGTGAATTTATATGCATGCTGTTCTTTTATACATTAGATTTCAGATTGGGGGTGTCTGACATGGCACTTCCCCACTACTTTGGTATTTGGGGGGTTGTCTAGCTCCTTTGTCATCCTATCCTCCTTGACCCTCATGCGGAAATTATGTCTTATTTGTGTTTCTATTGCCTATATACATGTATCTCAGGACCTGGGACATGGAAGGTGTTTAAATGTTTAATAATGAGTGGATGAATAAAATACTCAGGAGGTCACATTCTTCTAATAGGCAGAACGTTGATACACAGGCTGAATCTAAGACATCTGCCTCTGCAGTGCTTCAGAATCATGAGTCTTGTGATGTCAGGTAGCTTCCCTTGACAGAAAGTTATGGCCTCTTAATTTCCTTTTTACCATTTTTATGGTTATAACTACACAGCCAGTTGACCTATGCAGAGCCAGGGATTCTGGCCAAACAGCTGTCCTGATTTTCCTAAACCTATCAGCAGTCTTCCGCAGGTCAGGTCAATATATCTGCTCATCCCACTCCCACCTGCAAGCCCAGTGGATGGTTGTGTCTCATCTCGCTTCAGTCCTTCCTCAGAGGAATCATATGGACACTTTTCCTTCGATTCCTTTGGTTTCAGACTCTCAATAAGACTCTTGACATTGCCACACCCCATGGGCTAAATGAGACCCCTGGTGTCTTTCTGTTCAGTATTAATTATAAAGTCACTGCTGCCACAAGAAGAAATAGAAGTAGGAGAAGCATGCTTATTCTTGTGACCTGGTGTTGTGTTGGTGTCAGACACTAAGCAAGGGCAGGGACAAGATCTTGAGAACTTTTTAGAGGTGAAGTGTAACAAGGGGAGCCTTCTATTGGTGCTCTTTGGGGCAAGCGCTCTTTCAGGGAGTGAATCTGTGTGCTGCCTGACCGCTCATGGCGGCTGCTGGGGCAGCCTTTCTGCCTTGACTGCATTTATTATTCTTTTGCGAATTGCTATGGGAGGAAGGTAAGAGAAGGATATAGTTAGATTGGGAAGGAGGAAAGATGAGACTGCAGGTGTAAGAAAAAGAGAGATGATGTTCTGAGGCTGCAGTAGACGATGCTTGCTCTGGGAACCAGGCCCACACCATACGGTGCTCAGGCCGGGCCGCCTGTTGCTTTGTTTCCAGCTCCCTGGCTTCCGTGCTCTCGGGCTTACATGTGACCAGGTGGTGACTGTCACTCACCTCTTCTGGCCCATTACCCTGTGATAAATAGAAATAAAATGAAGGAATGGTTCATTTCAATAAAGGAGCCAGAAGAGCTTTTTTCTCCTAGCCTTAGGATACGTGTCCACTGATCATGAAGCCCTGTCAGAGCCCATCCAGACTTTAATTAATCCTAGGATTATAGTTGCCTCAAATTCTATATACAAAGACCAAGACTAAGTTATTCAATCCATTAATAAACGGAACTTTTTTTTTATTATTTATGTCTTTTACATTTTGTATTCCCCTTGGGTAGCCCACCACCAATTCACCCGTGATCCATCTCCATGGTCCCTTGTATTCTTTTCTATTCCATTTTGTGCCCTTATCCTCCCCTCCTCTCCCCCCTCCCCCCGCTGAGTGTCTCTCTCCTATTTGGTTTCCCTATAGTCCTGTTATAAATGAAACCATTCGATATTTTTCTTTTTCTTTTTGGCTTATTTCACTGAGTATGATTCCCTCTAATTCCATCCATGTCGCTGCAAATTGCATGTGTTTATCTTCTTTGAATGCTGAATAGTATTCCATTGTGTATATGTACCACATCTTCTTGATCCAATCATCTATTTTTGGACATCTGGGTTGCTTCCATACCTTTGCTATTGTGAACAGTGCCGCAGTGAACATACGGG
>PVIJ01002374.1:0-85306 GCA_004024925.1 Scalopus aquaticus
GCGGCGAGAGGGTTCACCAGAGATGGAGCGGGGAGCAGAACAGGCAGATCAGAAATACACTGCTGAGGGGAGCAGCGGGCTAGGCAGGAGAGGTCTGCCGCACCATGTGGGATTCTCCCTGGCCGGGCATCGAACTCGCGTCGCCGCTCCCGACAGCTCCACAGCGCAGCGCTTAACCGCTGCGCCACCGGGGAGGCCCGGTTTTTATTTCTTTACTGTCACTTTTCTGTGTCCCCTGCCAGAGCTTGGCCCAGGGCCCCATCATCTCTCCTACACTTCTGCTCTTACTCCCTCCATTTCCTCTCTGTACTGTATCCCTTGTGATCTAAAGCTCACATTTGAATGTGCAATACTTCTACTTAAAATATTTGGATGGCTCTGCCCTGCTTTTCAGATAGGGGCCCTGCTTCTTAATTCAGCTCACAGGCCCTTCACCTTTTGGCTCCTGCTCTTCCTTCTTCACCCTTACCTGCCTTGGTCTATGTACCAACTACACTGAATTCTACAAACATAATTAACTTTCTCTCATGCCTCAGTGTTTTTGCCTATACTGTTCCTTTTCTCTGGAATGCTGTTCCAGGCTGACCTTACTTAAATTTTAGGTCTCTGTTTAGACAACATTCCACTAGGAAACCTCCCTGGAATGTTGGGGCTTGGTTACGGGCTGCCACGAACCCTTATTACCCACATCCTACCATTTTTAAATTTTCTTTTTGTTTGTTTCTCTCTTGATCCTGGTCGCATGTTGGAATTACCAGGGCACTTTAAAAAATACTGTTGTTGGGGCTCCACTCCCCAGAGATTCCAAGTTAACTAACGGAAGTTAGTCCTGGTCTTCAGTAGTTTCTAAGTTCTCCAGATGATCCTAATGTGCAACCAGGACTCCATCAGAAGCTCTGTGTGTGTGTGTGTGGGGTGGTGGTGGGGGTTCCTGTCTGTCATTCTGAACTCATCATTCCACACTGAGAGGCTCAAGTGTTTACATGTGTTGAATAAATCAATGCAAAGGGAGGCAGAAACCATGGAGGACAAAAAAATTCTGCATACCAAGTATACTTTGGGGAGCAAGTTAGAAACAACCTATGAGTTTTACGGGATGCAGTTCAGCCCATAGTATCATCTTAATACATTTAGTCTATAAGGTGATGAGAAATAAATCAAGGTTAAAGCTGGGATTGGTGAAGGAACAACATTCACTCCTTAACGAAGTATAAAGAAATCTAGCCCTTCTTGTGGTTTGGACAAGGCCCATGTTTTGCCTGTATTACGATGTGATTATGGAGTGATACTGTTTTTGTCTTCATCCATCACAGTCACAGAGTGATCTAGTGAGATGCTGATAGTCTGTGAAATTGCTTATGTTCAGCAGAACACCATGACCTGGCTGTGGCTGTTGCCAGCTTGTAGCAACACCAAGACCTCACTGATGGAGCCAGGCCAGCTCCTGGCTCTCTGGGGTGTTTTCTTTTTCTCAGGATCTAGGTATGAACAGTGAGCCTGTTATACAAATGCATAACACTTAGGGTTCTGGTGCCAACACTGGGTGACCAAGGGAATGTGGCAAAACTCCATTCCCCTTCCAGGGATGAATGGAGCCTGAAGACACAGAAGTGCAGGAAGTTGGTATTTCCACCACTGAATCAGTTCAGGTCTCCTGCTGCTCACTTGGCTCACACACTCTGATGGAGAAATGCCATGCTGGGATACCTGGGAATTCCTGGGCACCCCACTCCACCTGGTATATCAGTTATCTACTGCTGTGGACCAAATTGCCACAAACTCCGTGGTTTAAAAGAACATGCATTAATTATCTCACAGTTTCTCTGGGCAAGGAGTGGAGGCGTGAAGTCTTCACGGGGTCATGTGCTCAGGGCAGGGAACAAAGTTTGGGTCAAGCTGTTGCTCAGGAACAGGTTTTCATCAGAGGCTCAACTGGGGAAGGTTCTGCTTCTGAGCTTTCTTGGGCTGTTGGCAGAATTCATTTTCTCGTGGGAGCAGGATTTATGGCAACTTGTTTCTTCAAAGGCAGTAATGGAGACAGAGACTCCAGCAAGAGCAGCACTACAGTCTTACAAAATCACTAGAATTAATCCTGGACATTCCACCACTTTTACCCTATTCCTTTGGTTAGAAGAAAGTCACAGGTCCTGCACACACCCAAGGAGAGGTGATAAAACAAAAATGTACATACCAGGAGGTGGTATCAAGGGGCCTGCCTACCACTCCTGAGCTTTCCATAGCAGCTTGGGAAATCTGAAGAGTGTGAAGTGATTAAGGTCTCGGATAGCTGTATATCGACCAAGCCAGACAGAGCAAGGTAGGGTGAAAACACAGTGTGGCTGAAGTCATGGCAAATCTGTGTACCCTAAACGCTTTGTTTTTGAGGAAAGATCTGATTTTTAAGAAAGAGCAGAAAGGCACCAGTCATGGGGACAGGCCATAGGTTTGTGCTAAATCAGGAAACCAGGACTAGGGGTACAAAGGAAGAACTAAGTGGACCCAAGGAGGGTTGCCAGGAATATCAACCACATATGAAAGAGAAACAGAAAGGAACGGAACTAGCCAACACTCTGACAATGGAATGCAAGAGGTGTAGACCAAGAACGATACTCAGTGAGGAAGTTCAACCCAACACAAGCTCTGCTGAGAGGTAGAGAGGAGGCTACGTGTATATTTAGCATTTCTTTCTTGACCAAGAAGGGGAAGCCAGAAAAGACTTCAGCCTAGATGTCTTTAGAAGGCCACCACGGATCAGACCACGCCAGCATGACTGCCACCCTGTCTGAGGCAGTCCCATGGAGTGAGGGGAACTCAGGAATTCAGGAGTGTCTGTGGGGATGCTCAGCTTCCCCCTTCCTTGAGGGGGGCAGGGAACTTGGATCCTCCCCTTTCTCTGGGGACCACCCTCTTACAGAGACAGTACCTGTAGACTAGATGTGATTCTACTGAATGTTTGGAAACTGAGTGCCTTACAGAATAAATCCTCTTCAACAATGGGGCTGGCTAAGACAGGCGGTTCCACCTAAAAAAAAGTTAGAATCGAACAAAGTTATTCATACACTAGATAGTTCAAACTCTGTCTGAACCATATCTTGGGTCATAAAACAAGTCTCAATAAACTGAAAATGATTGCAGTCACACAGAGTATGTTCTCTGACTACAATGGAATAGATTATAAATGAATAACTGCAAGGAATCTAGGAAAACATAATTTGGAAATTTTAAGCAACGTACTTTGAAACAAACCACGGTCAAATAAAAAATCCCCAGGGAAATATAAAGTATTTCCAATTGAATGATAATGACATATGACTTTCAAAATTTGTGCAATGCATCTAAAGCAGTGTATAGAAGGAAATTTATAGCATTTGGTGTTTTTATTAGACAAGATGAAAGGTTTCAAGTCACTGATCTAAGGTTCCACCTTAAAGAGCTAGAAAGAAAACTCGATCTGAAGTCAGTAGAAGGAATGAAATGAAAAGCAGAAGTCAGCAAAATAGAAGAGACGAATAATAAGAAAATTAACAAACTCAATTATGTTTTGTGACATTATTTCTCCCCCACTTCCCTCTAGTCAAAGCAGATTGGTTGTTAACTCATCTGGAATGGAGAAAGAATATGAAATAATAGTCAACAACTTCTTTTTTGAGTTTTTCATGCTTAATATTTAGGAAAGAGTGTAATTTCTTCAGGTGACTGCTATGAAAGACAAATCACACAGTAGAGTAGAATCTATATTTGTCAGTAGGTGGCGCCGCGGGCACCTTGAAAAGAAGGACAGGCTGCGTTCTGGGGTGCTGGGCACCAATGATTGCCACCGAATTGAAACGAGGGGGTCATCCGAAGACAAGAGAGAGAACCCCAGAAAGCAAATCCTCAAACTATTATTAGTGGAAAAAGTTATCGATTTCACGAAAACATCTGAAGTCTAGACTCCTGTGGTATCAAAGCCGGAAAAACGAGTTTTTAAAGCTAGGGATTCCTAAAGCTGGGAGTTCTTTACTAGAGTACTGCGGTTGGGCTTGCGAGTCTCAGAGACATTCCTCCTATTGTATGGAAATCGACCCCCTCCATCAGTCCAGAGTTTCCTTCAGAGTCTAAAAATAGACTGGGACTTAAAACAATTAAGACTCGGGCTACAAATGCTCCATTACAACACCACTCGGAAGTCAATCACGGGTAAATCCGGATTGTAAAGGTAGGTGATAAAACGCACTCGCGATTTGGAGAGCGATGGGAGAGGCCTGATATAGCTAGTAACTTTTGTAGTATTTTCTTCCTGAAGGATCAATGCCATGAAAATCCCCTTGGGGCGGAAAGGACGCAAACATTTTGCAGGCCTACAAACTAGTGCGCCAAAACGGGTTACGTATCGAAAAACAAATATCCTCACTTAATCTTTGCAGCAATCCTTCGAGTTTGGTGATAACATCCTTCATATTATTCCCCCAAATCCCTTGAGAGGGCAATTAATGGAGTGCGGTTTTTGTAGTTCCGGACTTAAAGTGGATGCACACACGTCTGTTCCTCTCTTTTATAGACACATCTTCCATACGACTTCCTTTGTTAAAAATGAACTTTCCTTTAAAAATAGCGTTTCGTTTGTTTCTTTGGTCTACCTCTTCCCATTCAGAACTGACAGAATGAACACAGAAGTATGGGCAGGAGCCAATACAGTTTTAGGCTGAATTTAGAACACAGTGCTGGAACTTCATTTGTCTCTTCTCTGCGGATCACCAGGTGGCCGGCGGTCAGGGCAGGGTTTGCGCGGGAGAAGCGGGGGACTGCGGGGGGGGGGGTGTTGCCTGGGCTCCTGCGATCGCCTCGGTCCAGGGCTGACCTGCGGCTGCGGGGCAGCGAGGCGGGGCTTTGGGGGGGTCCGGGCCAGGTCCCACGTGGCCGCTGCCGCCCGGCTTTCCCGGGCCCCGCCCGGAGGCGGCCGCGCGAACTGCAGAGGGAGCAGGCTAGAGTCGCGGGGCAGCCGGCTAGCGCCCCCGTCCCCCTTCACCCTCAGCCCTCCAGCCGGGTCTGCCATGGCGGACACGCGGCGAGTCCGCAGCCCGGCCTCCACGGGCTAGCGGGACCGGGCGGCCACTGCTACCTCCCTCTCTCGCTCCGCGTGCCGGGCCTCGGAGCCGCTGTAAGGAGGATGAGTCCGTGGAGCTGGTTCCTGCTGCCGACCCTCTGTCTCCTGCGCTCGGGTGCAGCCCCTCGGCACGGCGCTCTCGCCTCTGCCAACTGCGACCTCAAGCCCCAAGTAAGGCACGCGTCCGGCGCGGGCGAGGTGTGCTCCCGACTTCTCCCGAGGGTGGGTACTTCCCAACTCTGGGAAGCACAGCGCGCTCGGACCCCGAGCCGACTCTGGGTGCCGACTTGCACCTCTCACGGCCGCGCCTCCTTGCTTGCAAGTCCCCGCTTGCTCCTGAACCCCCCTTTCCCGAGCGCAGCCCTTCAGCCGCTTGAGACCCTGTCCCCCAGCCCTCACTCTTAGTCAGTCAAAGGTTTCCGGGCGAGGTCCCCTAGTCTCGCTAGTCTGCTGCCCCGGCATTCGCTGGACGAATCCGTGAGGACCGAGAGGGGCCGGGACTTGGGCGCATTTACTTTGGACGTCTGTTGTGCCTTCTCTTTCCTAGAATTTAATTTCTCACGCTTTTATGGAAATACCATAAGCATCCTGCAGATGCATGGTTTAACCTTTGTTTATTCAATGCCTGAGTTAGGTGACTTTGGGGGAACCAAAGCTACTACCGATCTCGGAAATTGAGGCACGGAGAGACACCTTTGTGCTACAGGTCAGGGAGCTGGTTCTCAGAGTGACTACCTCTGACAGCCTCGCGTTTATGCTAAGGGAGCATCCTTAGCATCCCCAAGAGAGTTTTGAGGATAAGGGGATCCCAAATGAGGGAGGCCGGTGACTTGCCTGCATCCACCCAGCCCTGTTGGAGTAGAAACCTAGCGGAGATAGTCTCCCAGGTTGCACTACTTTCGAGGTGAATGTATCCTTCTGATCCGTTTTCTTATTCTCAGAATTTCTGTTTGTTTTCAAGTCCCTCACTTTTGAGCGCAGTGGAGGTTTTGCGCCTTTGTACCACTGGGTTCCATCTCTGTGGATCCGTGGTGCTGGGGAGCGTTACCGAAGTTTGTACTCTGAGTTGGCCTGTGAACTCTTGGACACAGGGTGGTGAAATTCAGGGGTTGGCTCATCATTGGTGACACCTGCTCAGCATGCGCGTCCACACCCGTCTCTGATTTTGGTCATTTTATTCATCCTCCAACCTACAGCAAAGGAGAGGGTAACCTAACAGCCTTACCTGGTTCCCAGGACCAGCACTGTGATCCCCAAGGGGCCCTGAGCTGTGGACACACAGAGGCTCTCCCTCTAGAACGACAAGAGTGGTCCTGGGGACAGGGAAGGGCGAGGGAGGGCAGTGCCTCCCCCACCCCCCTTACTTAAAGCCTGGCTGCTGTGTGGCAGCCTTGTGCTCCCTATGAGAAGTAGCAACCGCTCATTCATGTACGTAGGTACATGATGGCAAATATGAGTGAAACACAAAAACACACAAGTATATATGCTGTTAATTGTCAGAGTGCTGTTATTACATGCCAGTAGTCTCGAGAAACAATTTGTGAGAAAATAAGCATGAAAGAGAAAAATATCTTAGTATATGAGAATAGCTTTGGCTTTACAAACTCCTTCGCAGGGTCTTGGGGACATCCACAGGTCTCTGGACCACACTTTGGTCACTTTTCTATCCTGTGAAACTGTCTCCTCTGCTGCCAAGGTCAATAGTGGGTCTGAAGGTCCGTTGGTGGTGGGGATGTGTGCTTGAGCTGTGTGCCCTGCAGGGCACTGTCCTGGGTCTCTCCAGGTTTGGGGTCCTGAGACGGTACAGTGAAGCTCTGAATCCAGCCTCTCGCCCGCTGCAGCAGCTTCTACGGCATCCTGGAGGCACTATGGCTTGAGAGCTGGCCTGCAACTTTTGTTAATCATTAGAGGTCTTCTCCTTGGAAGTCTGTCTCTAGACACTGCAGGCTTTACCCCAGCGCCACACAGATGGAATCTCTTCCTTATCAATACTCAAACAGAACTCTTGCGTGCTCTTTGCTATTCCTGCCTGAGCTCTTTTACGCTTGCTATTTCTTCCCTCAGACACCCATATGCTCGCTCCTTTACTTCCATCTGGTTTTTGCTCAAGTGTCTCTCAATGAGACCCTTTCTGATTATCCTATTAAACATTATGTCAAGCCCCTCCATCTGCCTTCCCTGCTTTATTTTTGTCTGTAGCACTTAACTACCATCTGATAAAAAGTTTTGTTTCTTGCTCCCCCCATGTGCTCTTCCATTTTTGTTTGCTGCTCTCTCCCCAGGGTCCAGAACAGTACCTGGTCACAGAAGACTAATTCAAGTCTGTTTACTTTAGTGTCCTTCTGGCTGACCAGCTGAAGTGTACAATTGGAGAAGTGCAGTGGTGCCAGGCCCTGGGATGTCAGGGAGCTGAGCGGTGTAATGGATTAAGGATTAGACCATATTACACAGGTTGTCATTTGTGCTCCCTTGTTTTATTGCAAGGAACACACACACACACACACACGTTAGCATCTCTGGTGATCTAGGTGACAGAACTTGTCCTTCTCAGAATGATTGCAGTGAGGTTTTGAGGGACATGCCAATCATGTTGTTTTATCTTTTAAATCATCATAATGTTAAAATACATGGCTTCCTCTAGTAGCATGTGGCAATTATGATTATAGTGAAATGGGGTAATAGAGCAGTTGGTGGGTTTTTTGGGTGTCTATGTGGATGAACAACCCTACCCCTGAGGGTGTCAATATGAGGGAGGCAGGGGGGGTTGCATCTGTGTGATTGGTGATTAGTGGGGGCTTCCCTGGGGGCAAAGTCCAGGAAATCCTTAATCAGAAGTCCTGAAAACTCTTTTCACAGCTTGTGCCTTCCCCAAAGTATGGCCCGTAGGGGCATCAGTGTCTAGCGTGAGTGGCCGCTGGGGCAGTGTGAGTATAGACCACCCTCTATTTATTGAAGGAGCTCGACACAATGAGGATCATTTCTATAAAAACACTTAACACTCCTGGCTTAAGACAAGTGGACAAACCTCCACCCTCATTGTATTATCTTGAAAAGAGAGGATGGGGAAAGGTGGAGGCCTGAGCATGGGAAGATGTCAGTGTGGATTTACCTGGGCAGGTCATCGGGGCTTGGGAAGGGGAGCCGGACGCAGCCTAACCTGGGTGTCAGGTCTTGTTCCTGAGCAACAGTGAGCACAATAGGGTCTTCGCTGAAAAAGGTGTGGCTCTGAGTCATGGATAAAGTCTGTTGCATGTTAAGGCGCCTAATGATGTGGTCTTTAAAGCTGGCGACTCAGGAGTCAGTGTGCCCGGTTTCAAATCCTGGATCTACCACTTAGTAGTTCTGAGACCTGGTGTAACATAATTAGCATCTCAAGGCTTCAGTTTCTCCATCTGGAAAAGGCTATTATCTTATTTAGTTGTGCATCTTCCCAATTCTTCTCATTCTCTCCTGCATGGGCACTGGGCAGGCTTTCACCCTCGCCATGCCACCTAAACTGTTCTTGTCCAGGGCCCCAGTAACTGTAGTGTTGTTTCCTCCAGAGGGCTGTTCTCAGAACTTCAGCTCCTTTGGCCTGTCGAGCCCTCTTGCTTCCCATTTAAAACACTCTTGTTGGCTGTCCTCCTAATAACCTCACTGGTCACTTTCTATTCTCTTTGGCTAATGCTCTTCTTTCCTTTCATTTGCAAAGTTACACCTTTCCTAGAGGTTTCTCTCCTATTTATCCTTAGTCCCTTGGAAATTTCATCTGGTCCCATGGTTTTAAATAACATTTAAATGATGACCATGCTTTCCTTTTTATTTCTGCAACTCTAGACTCACACATTCACTAATCTATGCAACCTCGCCACTTAGTTGTCTGCTTGACATGTCAGCTCAACAGTTGACCTAACCTAAACTTCTGACCTTCCTCTTGAATCCTGTTTGACCCCCGTCTTCTCCATCTCAGTCAATGGTAACTTCTTCTTTTTAATTAGCTGATTCATCAGCAAATTCTGTTAGCTTTAACTTTCAGAGGAGATCCAGGATCTGATCATGTCTCTTCAGTTCTGTCACTGCCACTCTGTTCTCTTCCTTGAATTAAATCTGTAACTTCCTAACTGGCCTTCTTGTGTTTGCCCTCATCCTTTAATCGTCTATTTGTCACAGCAGCCAGTGTGATCCTGTAACATATCATGTCACTCTTCTCACAAAAACCTGCAACAGCTCTCATCCTACTGAACACAAAAGCCTGAGCCTTTCCAATAACCCGCAGGCACAGTGTGACGTGGTCTCCCTTCTCCTCTCTGATCTCTGTCTTCTGTGTTCCTCTTCAGTTATCTCACCGAAGTCATGCAGACCTCCTTTTTACAAATTTTCTTTTGTATTTTACCTTATAGGCAGGGCTCCTGGAGGCCCCTCCAACACATCAGAACACCTTTAGCCTCAGGGCCTTTGCACTGCTCATCTCTCTTCCTGGAGGGAATGTTCTCTCAGCTAGCCCCCATGGTTTGCCCTCTCACCTTCTTCTCAGCAAGGCTTAAATATTCTACCTCCAAGGACATCCAGAGACTTTCCTGCACATCCTATGTGAGAGCACCTCCATACCTACTCCCTTTCTGTCTCACGTTCTCCACAGCAATTATCATTAATGTATCTGAGGCAGGTATTGTGTTTCATTCACTTCTGTATTCTTGTGCCTTAGAATATACTTATTGTTATAACAAGGCTGTTTTTTTTTTTAATTTTTACTTTAAAAAAAATTTATGCATACAAGAATTGGGGTTCAGGCCAGAGGTGCAATGTGTGAAAAGATTCACCAGAGATAGCGTGGAGAGCAGAAAAGGCAGATCCACTGAAATATACTGCTGAAGGGAGCAGCGGGTGAGACAGGAGAGGTCTGCTGCGTCATGTGGGAAGCTCCCTGGCGGGGGATCAAACTCATGCCACAGTGGCTGGCAGCAGCTTGAAAGCGCTGAGATTTAGACCTCGCGCCTCCAGGGAGGCCCAACAAGGCAGTTTTTTAAAAGTCTAAGCAGTTTCCAATGAAAAAATCATACCATGACTCTATTTCTAGACTGTAACCAAGTGAAAAATCAACATTTAAATAATAAGATAAAAATGGATACGTGTGGTGGAACAGACTTTGTCTCTGAGGAAGTGGAGAAATTTTGAGGTAGGATGGGTGGATTTAAAGTAGGTTCAGTGTACTGGATTAAAATGAACCAAGACCAAATCAAAACAAGAAATGTCCTCCTTCTCCCACCCACACCTGTGACCCCGCAGTGTGGGTTTGGTTTTCCTGGGAGTATATTGGTTTAATAGGAACTTTTCAGCACTTTGCCACATCCCCTAGTTGGAAACAGTCCTCAGGTAGACTGCATGAATCTTGTGCCACCAGATGGCTTGGCTAAGTCAGTGGGTTCCAGTAATATCACCATCCAGGGTCCCTTTGTTCATCAACTCTTCCCCATAAGATAAACAAAAGAATCAAACTATACCTACGGTTGGAAGGTCACCTCTAGCCAACCAGTTGCATTTATAGGTAATTATTTTGTTATCTTTTTAAATCAACTGAAGTCACAACTGTCAGTCTTAGCTTTTGATTAGCACCTAACCAGTGTTTATCTGCCAGATTGATCTAACCACAGCAAGACATTTGATTGCTTAGACTTGCAGCCATTTTGGGGTAGACATACAGGTTTAATTTGACTTTTTGATCTATTTAAATAACCCTCATCACTACATAAAGGATGCCTGAGGACTGGCTGGATACCCTGTACATGATTCATCTGTTAATATGAATAGGTATTTAAAATGCCTCCTTTTTTTAATTCATGTAGTCACTTAGCAATTACCTGATTTGTCTATCCTATAACCTATCATAGAGGTTGTCACCTAACTTTTACAGATAAAGAAACTGACATATAGAGAAGTGAAGTGGCTTTTAAAAATCTTGGTGGGTTACCTGAAACAGAAGTAGAATTTAGGCTACTTTTGCCCAATTAGTATATTCTTGAACAGGTGGGTATATGAGCAGAATTGCAATTTAAATATCTAAAAAATAAGGTCTCAGGCTGAGAACCTGGTGTTTAAGAAAATTGAGGCAACATTTTCCATTTGGAAGATTCCCATTTCTTTTAAAGAAGATTTCTCATTTCATTTGAGAATCCCATTCTGGAATACCACGCCTGCTCCCATGTGGTCAGCCCTTGGGCTGCTTAGTCAATCTCCATTATTGAGAGTTAGATGCTCCTTTGCTGCTTACCGACCCTGGCAGAGTAAACACCTCCAGCTCATGTGTTTACCTGCCTGCTCTGCCCTCACCTGAGTGGTTTTGTGGTCAAATAGCAAAAGGGGGCAAGTGTAGAAGAGAAGATTGAAAGGTAGGAGTAGGTCCCTATTTCCACCAGCTTCACTTTCATGGGTCCTATATTTTGATTTTTTTGTCATATTTCATTTGAATCAGGTTGCTGTCACCAAATAGTAATGCCCAAATGCAAATACAATTGATTCTCATTATTTGTGGATTCCGTATTTGTGAATTTTTTTTAAAGATTTATTTATTTATACATACAAGCTGGGGTACAGGCCAGAGGCGTGGGGTGGCGAGAGGGTTCACCAGAGACAGAGTGGGAAGCAGAACAGGCAGATCAGAAATACACTGCTGAGGGGAGCAGCGGGCGAGGCAGGAGAGGTCTGCCTCACCATGTGGGATTCTCCCTGGCTGGGTGTGGAACTCGCATTGACGCTGCCGACAGCTCCACAGCGCAGCGCTCAAATGCTGCACCGCCAGGGAGGCCCCCGTATTTGTGAATTTGACTGCTTTCTAAAATTGATTTGTAACCCCCCAAATAAATACTTGTGGTGCTTTCATGCTCATTTGCAGACACTTAGAATTTCAAAAGATTTGAGTCACCTGATGTGCACATCCTCAGCTGAGGCTGAACAAGTCCATAATGCCTTGGGTTTTTGGAGCAGCTCTTAGATCTTAAGTGTCCTTTTTGTGGTCTACTTACTGCCATGTTTTTTGCATTTTGTGTTTCTGTAGGAGATTTCACTGTTTAAAATGGCCTCAAGTGTAGCATTGAAGTGTTATCTAGCGTCTTTAAACACAAGAAGGCTGATCTGAGTCTATGGAAAAAGTACTTGTGTTAGATGAGCTTTATTCAGGCATGAGTTAGAGTGACTAGCGAGTTCGATGTTAGTGAATCAACAAAATCTATTAAATAAGGTGCTTCTCAGCACAAGTACACATTTGTATTGATCTGTTGGTGAAACTGTTGTCACAAGGGTCTTGAAGGAACCTATGTCTCCCCTGGGAACAATAGTAATTCAGTATTCAATAATTCAGTGCTCACGGTGACTTTACAGCATATAACTATGACAAATAATGAGAATTGGTTGTCTATTGAAACCACACAGAAAAGTGTGTTATATAAAATGTTGATGAAATGAAAGACTTTAGCAAGGGGTACACAGTCCAAATCTTTCTTTTCTGTGAACTAATTTTTGCTTGCCTGATGCATGACTCAACAATGTATCTGACTTTTACACTTATACTGTCTTTTGAACTTGAGGGCTGTCTCTGCACAGGGGGTCTTAATACCTGGACACTTCATAGTTGCCCACAGTTGAGACTGAGAGACACTCAGGGTTAAAGGGCAAAATGCTGTGACCTCAGGTAGACACGAACCACTGCTCAGCCTGTACAACTGCAGGGAAGAGAATCCCTGGAACACCAGCAGTTCTCTGCCATTGAACCAGGAGGCTCTTGTGAGAAAGAAATGCCGTAGGATTATCCACGTCCGATAGGGACAGGAGTTAACTGGGAAATCAGGGGCTCATTAAGGTCACAGTGTCTACCTTGACTACAGATTAGAATCACTAGAAGAGCTTTAAAAATAGCACCTCTGATGCCACCTCCACAGAGCCTGGTGTGATTGGTCTGGGGTGGGGTCCATGTGTTACTGAACTTTCAGAAGCTTTGCAGGTGATTGCCATGGGCAGCCAGAGTTGAAAGCCTCTGCCTTTGGGAAGGTTGGATTTGAGATCTGAAGAAGCGGAGACCACCAGGGCTGCCTGGGAGGTAACAGTGGGCTTTGCAGGTGTTCCTTACCTGTACCAGGTGTGTCCTGGGAGTCCCTTGGGAATATCCTCTTTAACTCTCGCCCAGTGTATTTGTAGGGCAGACCTGGGTCAAACTCACAGCCAGTGATTACTATTGCTTTCTAATCTTAATTAACATTTTGATGGAAATGGGGGAAAGGATGCTGAAATGCAGCCTGCACGGAGGACTCCCACTCCTGGCAGGTGACTCCCTGGACTCAAAAGTCTAAGTCCTAATATGATAATTTTTGTCCTGAAGTGTGACTTGTCATTTTAATTCACTTTTGCCTCTCAGGTTTCTGACACTCCATGTCATGCCTCGATATTGTCTGTTTTCCTTTTAGCAAAGTGAGTTGAATTCCTTCTTGTGGACCATAAAGCGAGACCCGCCCTCTTATTTCTTTGGTACCATCCACGTCCCATACACCAGGGTTTGGGACTTCATCCCGGACAATTCCAAGGAGGCTTTTCAGCAGAGCAGCATTGTGTATTTCGAGCTGGACCTCACGGATCCCTACACTATCTCGGCCCTCACTAGCTGTCAGATGCTGCCGCAGGGCGAGAACCTGCAGGACGTGCTTCCCAGGGACATCTACTGCCGCCTCAAGCGCCACCTCGAGTACGTGAAGCTCATGATGCCCTCATGGATGACCCCGGACCAGCGCGGTAAGGGTCTCTATGCCGACTACCTCTTCAATGCCATCGCAGGGAACTGGGAGCGGAAGAGGCCCGTCTGGGTGATGCTCATGGTCAACTCCCTGACCGAGGTGGACATTAAGTCCCGTGGGGTGCCTGTCTTAGACCTGTACCTCGCCCAGGAGGCCGAGAGGTTGAGGAAACAGACTGGGGCGGTGGAAAAGGTGGAAGAGCAGTGCCATCCACTGAACGGGCTGAACTTTTCACAGGTAAGACCCTCATTGCTTGGAGGACTTGGTGGCATTAGACTGCGTGGGCGAACCTACTGAGGGGCATGGAGGCAGTGGGCTAGCAGTACAGCGTATCTCAAAATTGTCTTTGCTCAAGTATGTTATTCTGGGGATTAAAAAATCAGTCCATGTATTGCCAAATCCCATCATGATTTTACCATGAGTAAAATGTAATATCTCACAAGTAGAATCAATGCTATTTTGAGAGACTGTCTGAATTTATTAGAAAAACTATCTGAATGTACTAGGTCACAGACAGTATACAAATATATACACGCACAACTGCTTGAAGACCCACATAACTAAAGTAGATAGAACTACTTGTTGGTCAGGTTTTATGGACCTAATAAATTGTCAGATATCAACAATAGGCAGGGTGAGACCGTAAATCTGAGAATGATTTAATTTTTACCTCCTTCGTGTAGGTAATTCTATAGAAGTTTGCTTATTTTTGTTTAAACTACATGCCTAATAAGCTATGAAACCAAAGTACTTATAGTCTCTGTAAGGTGGTGTAAGATGAAAATACAAAATGGTTCAATAAGAAAGTGAATTTAATGTTCAGTAATTGAGAGTTCACGGTGACTTCATAAATATAATGATGACAAATAATGCTTGTTGACTGTAAATTGAAACCCCACAGTCCGCAGCCTGCCTGGCCTTGACATTGTCCACATCCACGTCCTCTCAAAGCAGCTGCTTAAAGAATGACCTAATTAAAATGAGTTAACAAAACCATGCAATACCTGTTGGGAGGATAAGAACAAACAAGTTTTCTTTATTTTATCACATATTTATTGACTACATGTTGAGATGATAAATTTTGCATGTTTTGGGTTAAGTAAAATATATGCACGGTTCATTTGTATTTCTGTTGAGTAGGGTGGATTTAGATGGCAGATGAGTATGTCCCACGCAGTACACTTAAGGGCTGGCTGCCCATGCCTTTAGAGTCCCATCGCTACACGACTTGCCTACGTGCCTAGTCAGCGCTTAACTCTGGGAGGCTCTAAATGTATGTAGTTCCCCTTTTGGTGTAAGTGGTCTGGGTTAGCTTTTCTCCATTAACTTTCCATGCCTCTTTATTTTCATCATGTCCCCATTACACACACAAACACACACACACACACACACACACACACACACACACACACACACACTCTGTTTCTGGATTTTCCATTTTGTTTCATTGATCTGTTTACCTACTTCTGTGTCAACACCACATTTTTAATGACTATAGCTTCATGCTATATTTTAAATATTTGCTGATATTGTCACTTTCCTTAATGATTCTTAAAGTCATTGTGATTATGATTAATTTTTAGATCAATTTGGGAAGAACTGATGTTTTTCCTCATAATCCAGGAATATGTCACCCTTTTGATTTATTTTATCTGAACCTATTCTGTAGACTTTTTTCATCTAGATTTTACTCAATTCATAAATGTATTCATAATTTTAAATATACATCTTGCTGTGTAAAGACTCCTTTGCCATTATTTTCTATCTGGTTACTAATTTTCATATATTAATTTAACCACATAGTTGAAAGATGTTAGCTGAATATATATTCTAACAATGTTGGTTGATTTTCTTTCTTAGTGACTCAACATATTGATAAATATTTTGTCTTCACTTTTCACAGTCTCATTTATTTTTCTTGCTCTAATGTGTTGGTTGGTTAGACTAGCACTAAATAGTAGTGGTAATAAAAGGTGTCCTTCCTTTTCCTAACTTGAATGAGAATGCCTTTGATATTTCGTTAAGTATGATGCTGGTAATTGATTCGTCTTTATAATGTGAATGGAATTTTCTTGAATTTCTGTTTTACTAGCAATTTTAACAGAAGCAGTTTTTGCTATTAGTGGAAACAGTTGAGTTTTAAACAACTCTTTTTTCCCCCTTCTTTTTCTCCTGGGTTGTGATGTCTTGAGCCATGGCTTTCTCCACTTGCCCTCTCCATAGATTTCTCAGTATTAAACCACCCCTGCCTGGCTGACCTTTGACTTCTAGGTAGGATCAGGGTGTGAGCTCACCAAGAGTCATTCATCCAGCTCACTGGAGTCATTCATTCCAATATTCATTTAATGAACATACCCATTGAAAAGGTGTAATGTGGTTGTTATCCCCTGGGCCCGAAGTCTTTATAATACTGGAAGTCAGCATCTCCAGGGCAGGGTCATTTTATTCCTCATTGTTTCCGCAGGACTTGGTGCCCTGTCCCCAGATAGTACTCAGTGAGCCTCTGTGGGGTAAATGATGGCGTCTGTAACTGCCTTCTGAGGTAGTAGAGGGTATGATCTTAGAGAAGGCTTCTCTATGTTCTAGATTCCTCGTGGTTCCACAATTTTGTCTTCCTTCTCTCCCTCTTCTTCCACCTCCCCTTCATTACCTGGTTACTAATTGTTCCTTCAGCTATCTTGATTTGATTTAAGGGAATTGTTTTTGATCCTCTCTGTGGATTTGATCTTGTCATGTCAGGGCAGACACCACTTTTAAGCCTCCAGGCTGGAGTCAGGTTATGACTCCTGTTCTGTCATCCAAAGTCTGTGCCTGCTTGCTCCTGCCGCTGCGTTGATGTTCCTCACGTGAGGAAAGAAGTTGCTTGGAGCTGGAGGCTCAGCGATGCAGGGCTTCCCTGCTAGTTCCTTTACTTCTGCACAGGTGGGCTCCCAGTAATGATTTGGGGTTCCTATAGAAACGAGCTTCCTAAATCCCATATAACATCAGGCTCCAGGCATGGGGCACGGTCAGCTTCCCCTGAAGGGCTGAATGGAACAGTTTTGTTTAACTGCAGGGTTCTCAGTCTGCATAGGATGTCAGGGTGAGATGGTGCAGGAATTGGAGACATCCTGGTGTTCCTAGCTTTGGAGTCTCTCCTTTGGGACCTAGGGATATCTAAGTTTGGGGTCTGAGCCATAGGATATGAAAGCTCATATGAATGTAGCCAGCTAGTATGGGGTTGTCCTCTAACTTCCATGTGCAAAGCCTGCAGCTTTGGGCATTCATGATCCCTCGAGGGAGTTAGGAGGATGGACAACTTTGCAAACCCAAAAGTGCTCTTTAGATGATGCCTAAGTGTTCCTATTATCTGGATTGCTGTTGTGTAAATGATTTCTTTGTTATTGTTTACTCTTGCCAATAGGTGGCACTCACATGTTTCGTGTTTGCCTGCCCAGCTGTTGCGCACACTGGACTTCCCAGCACAGGTGTCACAGCCAGGTCTTGCCCTCTTTACTCCTAGGACTCCAGTAACTCACTCTCTCAGCTGAAACCTCTCCCCTCTTTTTGTTTTTACCCCAAAGTGAAACTTCCAACAATGGTTTGGTGGATTCCAGTGGATATACTGCCTGTCTTACGCAAAAAATGTATTTCTTGAGTTACCATTTTGAGGTGTTAGAGGAAGATAGGATCTTTTTTTCTTTGGTGTGACTTCTCTTTAGTTGGGTCTGTCACCTACTAGAATTAACGCCTGGTGCTAGGAGGAGACAATGGAAAGGTACAGGCAGAGTGGGGTACAGCCCCAGCCCCCAGGAACATGTAGTTGGATTGGAGAGGCAGGGCAAATTCCTAGGATGATGCCACATGTTTTCACCCTGGCTACTAGGAAGTGGTGGAAGAGTGGGAGCTGGGGAGATGCTGGGTGACCCAGGAAAGCCCCTTGAGGAGGAAGGGTCATATCCTCTAGGAGGGCTAGACCTGCCAGGCCCAGGAGATCCTCCTAGAACACCAGTGCCTTCTGTCCTTTGTAGGTATCTCCGTATATTCTCACTTGGTTGGCAGGTCTGTATTTCCAGGGCCCATGGCAGGAGTGTGGGAGTGGGGGGGGGGTGGGCAAGCAGAGGCCATGGGGGATGGTTTCACGTTGGCATACTCTGGTGGACAGCCTGGGGTGACAGTGAGATGGTGCAGGTCTTGTCTAGCTCTCCTTCCGAGCGCTGCCACCAAATCAGACCAGATTTACCAGCCTGATTTGTTGAGGGAGTTCTTGCTTCCTCATTATAAAGTCCATAAAAAGCAAAAGGTCTCATCTTTGAAATTCTCCACACTGCTGATAGGTGACTTTTCTGTATTTTCCATCATTGAAATGGGATGCATTCAAGATGGAGATCTTGGCAGTTTTGTTTTTCCTTGATAGTTTTGAACTAGACTAAAGACCTACGGGGAAAATACGAACTCTGTGAAAGTGTGGACCAATTTGCGGATGTGTGGGGCAGCGTCTGCAGCTGGGACCTCTTTCAGGCAGGTGGGCTGTGTCTGGGCACCCGCTGTCCCCTCTGCTGGGATCTCTTCCCCATGGTGCCCTTCTGGCCAGGGACTAATGGAGCTTACTTGTTATTTCTGCTGTGAAGACTTCCTGAGCCCCCAGTGACCCTCTGCTGTCTCCACCCAAGCCTGTGCTGGAGCCCTGCTGGCTGCCCCCCTGTGCCCCGCCGGACTCATGCAAGTCAGATTTTGATGGGGAGAACTGGGAAAGACCAATGGGAGATCCTTGGACTTGTAGGTGCCTTGGCTAAAATGGTACCCCACATGGGAATGTGCTGATTATTTTTAAAAGCTGAGTACAGCTTTTCTAACAGTCTAAGATAGACCGGCATCTTAAAATTCACACTGAGTTCAGTCTTTTTGCTTTTATTGCATTCTTTGTTTTTTTTTCCCACATTCTTTCCCAACAATGTTATCTAAGGTTTTCATGTTCTTAGCACAGCTGGGTCAATGCTGCAGTGACTTGCAAAAGCCCTAGGGACCTGCGACACATATTCCTTGAGTTAACTTTGTCCCTGTTTTCTCATGGAATGTCAACACAGATTTGATGCGTGGCAATATCTTCATGGATAGGGAGATAAAATACGATCATTAGCGTGCCCAGGGCTCTTCCACAGCCTTTCTTCACCTTGGCCATCCTTTAATTTCTTACATTTTGACCAGAAATGGAATTGAATCAGCTGTGGATCTAGGGCTGGCGTGATGTTCACGAGCTGCAGATTTTACCATGTTTCCCCACAGGGAATAGGCCTGTTCAGGGCTTGAGGAGTCTGTCCTTTGTCGTGAGCCTTCATTTGGGACACCTTTCTTAAGCACTCGGCATGAGCCAGGCACTCTGTTTTTTATTTTAGAGATTCAAAGGCAAAGCAAGTGTTGATCCTGTCTTTCCTTGGGTCTGGGCTGCCCTTCTAAAGTGCAAATGGAGCTTTTTTTTAAAAAAGTAACTTTTTAAAAATCTACCTACATCGATATCATCCATGCTACTGGTGTTCTGACCTCAACTGGATCTGACCCTGTTCTGGCAATTTCGGGTTCATGAAAGAAACATCTTAAAGGATGCTGCTGCTCATTTCTGCCCTATGGTCCTGATTCTTAACCTGGTGAACAAGTCAGCTCTTTCTGGGTGGGTCAGCCCAGGATGCCTTTGGCTCTATGAGTAACTCCGTGTCTCTTTAGGAGGGGAGGTGAGAATGTGAGCTCTCCTTCAAAGTGTCCACTTCCATGGAGGAAGTTGAGGCTACCTAGCTTGGAGGAGAAGAAGGGAGGGGGAGGGAGAGGAGATGCGTGGGGCTGGGCCAGCTATTTCCCTCCAATGAACCAGTTAAGGTCTGAACTGGTGAGGTGCCCGTGGCCCAGGGCTGGAGCAGGGGATGCGCTGGGTTCTGGAGGTGGATGTTGGTGGCGTTCTGCATGCTGTTATTTCTGTCATCTTTTCCTTTGTTCCTCCTGGTACATTTTCTGTCATCTTCCCATCCCATGTTCTTCCATGAGGCCTTTCCCTTTTCGTTTAGCCATTCAGGTCTTCAGAAGGAGTGAAGAGACTCAGGTGCCAGCTTCAGCAAGGGCTGTAGAACCATAAAAGGTGGGTCCCAGCCCTGTCTCCAGGATGCCAGCCTAGGTGAGGACCTGGGTTCGTACTGAGCCTCTGCTCGAGGTGGGGCATTGGGTATGTGAGGTCCCCCACACCGAGTGGGATTGAAGCGGGCGCGGTGCTGTGGCTGGCTTCTCACGGAGAAGAGAAACAAAACAGGCGATGAGAGAGAGAAAGAAATAAGCATAAGCGAGGCTCAGTAAAAAGATTCTGATGGCACAGACTGGAGTTTTCCCCTGACTTTTCTAGTCTGTTCTCTAAGGGATGAAGTAGGAATCACTGTTAAGTGCCTTCAGTGGACATAAGGGACTGCATTAGTTGGCTAGGGCTGCCAGAACAACCCCACTGATTGGGTGACTTCAACAACAGAAATTAATTTTCTCACAACTCTAGGGTCTGGAAGTCCAAGATCAAGGTGTTGGCAGGTTTCTGTTGAGGGTGTTCTGTCTTCGCTCCATGTCTTCATATGGTCTTCCCTCTGTGCTTGTTTGTGTCCAAATTTCATCTTCTCTATTTGACATCAGTCATATTGGACTAGGGTCCTTGCTAATGACTTCATTTTAACTTCATTTTCCCTTTAAAGACCCTGCTCCAACTACAGTCACATTCAGAGGTACGGGTGTTTAGGAATTTACCAAGTTAATTTTTTTGGGAGGGGAGGGACCACAGTTTAACACATAATAGGGATCTAGGGTAAAGTCACAGAGTTAGGATGTGGGGAGATTTTAGCATCATTTTAAAGAAGTCTCACTGGCACTTACCTGTGGCTAGTTCTCTTATAACAAAGTAGTTTTTGAGGATGTCATTAAAGGATGTGGCCACAGAACTTTATGTGTCAGAAGTTATGGTAGAAAATGGGAGGTTTAGCTGAATGCTTATTTAAGACATTAGAGGACTTAAGGTGGAGCCCAAATGGAAAGAGATGGGAGAACTGCCACTGGTTAAACATGTCCAAATAGAAAACTGTGTCTTCTAGTTAGCTGATTTTTTCCCAGTTTAGTTATCATTTATTTAAAATAATAGCTGTGATCTTTTTTCAGGTATACATACTGCATATCGAATTGACCCAATATTCCAACTTCTATGACTATCTCACAAAATGATTGAGCAAGTGACAAAGGTGTATGTGGGTTGTTATTAATTAGTGTGACTGATGATATAAAGCAAGTAGAAACAAGCCATGTGCCCAACCACTGCGGTCTTGTTAAGCGATGGCCTGGCCAGGCTGATGGATGCCATCCTGCAGGGGCTGGGCGGCCATCGGGAGTTAGGGCAGGATGCTGGTTGGTAGGAAGGAGAGAGGGTAACTGCGAGACCCAACCAAGGGAGAAGGCTCAGAGGATTTTTGGTTGGTTGCAGGAAGAGAAGAGAGGGAAGGTAAGATCTTCCAGGAGCTTTACTGGTTCTCCAGAACCACCGTCATTTACAAAGTGACACTTCTGGTCAAACTGTCACTGCAAATCGTTTCTGTGGTCCTCATACTTGAGTCCTTTTGCAGAGAAGAGCTAAGGTCTAAAAAGTTTTGAGAAGTACGGTTTTTCCCCTAAAAAGGGGACCTCAAACAAAGTCCAGAGAAGTGTGGTAGCTTCTATTAACATGACAAAAAACAACAAAACAAAAACAGGAATAGGACTTTCATTACTGTCTTGCTTTTCCAAGGGAATAGTCTCATTTCAGGTAAAGAAGGAGGAGGGAGGAAATAAATGAGCTTGAGGAGGATATCCACTGTCTGGATAGTAGGTGAGGCTGGAGAGGCAAGGACTAGAAGCCTTCAAGGTGTCTCAAAAAATTAGCTGGGTGAATGGTCTGAGGACAAGAGAGACTGTTGTCCACTGCTCCCCAACTACACTTCAAGGGACTGAAAGACTCTCAAAAGTGAACTAAGAAAAAAGAAGACGCAACAACCCAACGCCCCAGAAGGTGAGGCCTGCGCCTTAACAGATGCGAGGCCCTTTGTTCCGGGAGCTGGGAGGCTGGTGGGGTGGTGCAGGGCTAATGTGAGCCGAATAACTGGCGGTGCCTTTCATATGCAGAGCAGCCCTTTGATCCGAGGGGGATGAAAGTGCTGGAAAGTGGAGAGGCTCGATGGGGGGCCTTTGTCTTTGACAAAAAAGGCATCTGCTGGACTCGAACCCTCTCGCCTGCCCCTTCAGCCCATGGGCTTCCACGACAATGCCCCCACGGGGACCTGGGTCTCTCCACAGCTGAAGAAGTCTCAGGAAAGAGAAAGAGGCCTGCTGCAAATGCTGGACAGGGAGCTTAATCGATTCTTTCCACAGCCCAGAAAGAAAGGGAGAGAGAAGAGGGGCTGTGGGGAGACAAGGAGAGAGGGGAACAGGAGACATGGGGAGGAGCTGGGGGGGCAGGAGGGGTGGAATTTGAACACTGAAGTAAACTTTTTGGTAATAAGCTTGTCACTTTTCCCAGTGAACACCACTTTTCAGAAGACAGTGCAGATGAGCTGAGTATGTGTCATTAGAAGAACAGAGTGTCCATATTTAGCTAACAAGACATGGTTTTGGGTGGATAGTTATACTAATACTTTTAAAAAGACAATGAATACAACGTAAGGCAAGCGCTAATGTGGAAGCAGAAATTTGCCTCTCCTATTGTGTTTTCACCTGGAAGAGGAGTCCCAGTAAGTCATCACACTGCCAGAAACTCCATGCTATTTGGAATTTCATCACAATGTAATAATTTCCAGTAGTTCTTCCTTACTTGGTTTCTCTTACCCTTCTTGAAATCTCAAGCAGTGTAAATTTAAGAGGATTGAAACAATGCAATTTGTTTTGGTTGAGAGATGAGTATTTTTTGCTTGTGCATGATTTGGGGTTTATTCTGTTGGGTCGATAAACTCTTTCAATGGAACTCTGATGGTTCAGTCAGTCAGCACTGAACTGTATCACCTTGTCCAGTGTTTTCCAAGGCGTAATTGGCCTGGCTGAGGGATGGAGAGGCAGGCAGGATCGTATCCTGTGGTCCCTTCAGGGATTTGTTCAGCTCTGATTTTGTTCAGTAGGGTGTTGAGAGAGGGGAACACAGGGATTTGGCACCTCTGGTACACCTAGCAGGAGAGAAAGATCTGAAATAAGATGACGGTTTCCTGTCCCCCAGGCCCCGACCCCCTAAACAGGCGAAGTTGACCTAACATAGTGATCTCTGGGTTAGGGTTAGGGGCATTTGTTAACAGACTCAGAGGTGAATTTGAAACTGTCTCTGAATCTCTTACCTGAGTGACACGTTATATCCCGCCTAGAATGTTCAGGAGAAGTAGGTGCACTCCTCTCTTTGCCTAAAGGTGCACAGTCTCTGAGCAATCGGGCCTTACCTTATGAGGAAGACACACAACTTGGAGAGGTTAAGGCCAGTCTTGCTGCCTAGTCCATTGTTCTAGTCATCCTCCCAGTGGAAAGAACATTAACTTTGGAGACTTGGGATCTGGGTTTGAATCCTGGTTCCCCTATCCTAGCGTGGTGACCTTGGACAAGGTATTGAACTGTTCTGAGTCTGTTTTCTTATCTGTAAAATGAGTCTGATGAAACAAACATGGGATTACAGTGAGGGATGAATCACAGAACCTTTGTAAAAGGGCCGGTACATAGTATGCATTTGTTAAACGTAGGCGGCTACCTCTGCTCCTGCTGCCTGGAGGGTTGGGCTAACTTGTACCTGGCCAGCAGTGGCTCGTGTACCGATCATGGGGAAGCGTGTGGAAGGGCAGCTGGCAAAGGAGCTATATCCGCCTCCATACCCAGAACGGATGAGCCAAAGAAAATGGCTCAGGAGCCCAAGTGCTATAAGAAGACTGGTCAGGCGTGGAATTAATCAATTCCAGAAACTTCCTCTTCCCCAGCTCTCTGGTGCCAGAGGGTTTTTATAAAATTCCTTGAGTTTGGATTTTCCCAAAAGATGGTTCAGTGAACCCTTTCTTGTGTGTGCACCTCAAATCAGTTTGGGAAACGTGGTGCACCCTCTTCCCACTTGGGGGAACACATTAGCACACATTAGCATGTCAAGACCCTGGGGAGTTCTGTAATGATAAGACCTGTGTGATTTTGTTCAGCTCTCCGTTCCCCGCCTTTCCACAGTAACCTCCAGTGACATCCCACGGACCCCGTGAATCCCCATGCCACTGCCGGTTAGAGAAGACTTGTGCCCGCGGAGGGCTTCTGTGCAGTCCGTCAGGGAACTGGAACCCGTGGCGTGCATGTCTGTGCCCTCCAGCCCCCCTGCCCTTTCTCCCAGCTTCAGCTGATCCCCACTAGACAGCTCTTTGGGTCTCCTCACCTCTTGGTCACTCTGGTAGAAGACTTCCAGGTTGTTGGTGTCCCTCTTAAGGCACTTGCCCGGGTGTGAGCCATTGGGGGCGGATTTGGGCAGGGTTTTCCCCCATTTCTTGGGGGCATTGTCCAGAAATTTGTGTCCCCTGTTTTAACAGCAGTGTCCGTGTCCTTCCATAAAGGTCACAGAGATGAAGCTATTACCAAACAGGGACAAAAGAAAGCAGCTGATGACTGCTGTGTCAGTGAACTTAAAAGGGACCTATGTTTTCTTCCCTTCCTTTCAGGTTATCTTTGCTTTGAATCAGACCCTCCTGCAGCAGGAGAGCCTGCGAGCAGGCAGTCTGCAGATCCCCTACACCACAGAGGACCTCATCAAGCACTACAACTGCGGGGACCTCAGCTCTGTCATCTTCAGCCACGACAGCTCCCAGGTGAGCGGCCTTGTCCTCTGCCTGGCCCAGCATGCATTTAAATACGAGACTAAAGACAGTACCTGCTGACACCTGGATCTCCTGTGTACCAAAGAACGAGGTCAGGAAGCCTCTAAAAATAAAACTGGGCAGACTTAGATGTTGAGTGAGATGCTACAGCTAACAAAAGCTTTCTTTAGGACGCTTAAGAGCAGTGCAGGGCATTGCTAAGAGTCAATTCCAAGATGGCAGAGGGAGAAGCTTCAGCAGAGGCCTCCCTGTGTAGGCAGCACGAGTTCACCTACAGGTGGGCAAGGAATCCAAGTCTGCAAACCCCCTGGCTGACTTAGGTAACACTTTTGAGAGATGATGGAGCAAAACTTTGGCTCAGCTTTCAGTGGCTTCTAGGAACGTGTGAGCCTTAATCAACTGAATTGCTTGTGGTGCTCCTGCAGGGGTGGCGCATGGGGAGCTGGGAAGGCTGCCAGCATTTGTAGACATGGTTTCACCCTGAGTATTGCAAGTGTGGCCACACTGGTGGGGTGAGGATACACATAGGACAGGTGTGACCTGTGGGCTCAGAGCCCTGGAAACTTCCCTTTGGTAGGAAAACGGGAAGGATAATTGTTAAGCTTTCATCGACAAGGTTTCCATGGGGCAACCAACTTCCTTCACACCCCCACTAAGATCACGTGGAAGTGGCAAGTGGCAGCCAAGCTTCTGAGTGAGGGAGTGTGTTGTCTCCGCCCAGCAGGACCAAGGTCCTCATGCAGAAGGGTCCTGGGGAGAAGGGAGCTGGGAGGTGTGAGTGATGCCATCCAGGTATGTTATACCCTGAGGACACTGTCATAAGGAAATGTGAGTGAATGGAAGAGGTGAAAAAGGAAGGGCGGCACTGGGAAGAGGGATTCAGCATTGCCCCACAGGTGTGGAAAGATAGAATAAGTTTGTAGAGAGTCTAGAATGGGAGGAAGTAAAGCCAATTTAAAGCAAGCAGGAGGAAAGGGAAAGCAAGAAATACATTAAAGAGGAACAGTAGAGCTGATGGTGGCGATGGGTCCATGTGCACTCTTGGTGGGAGGGGGCAAGGTAGGGAGAAAGAGCCAGATCGATTGGGAAGCAGTTCAGGGGCAGGTGTCTGGTACATTTCTTTCCTCCAAGCCTCTTTTGCCCAGGGCCCCTGCAGGTGAAGTGGACTATCAGCAAATATGTCTGCCATTGTGGGTAAGGGCTAGGCTGGCCGGGACCCCATGGTGCAGGTCTAGGTCATGTTTGGTGTTAAAGGTGGCGCAGGCAGCAGTGGGAGGCTGCCCATGTGGAGGGCGGGCTCAAAGGAAATGCTCTACCGAAGAGAAGACATTTCAGAAATGAACAGGAGGACTTTACATAGACATGATTTTTAAAAAGATGACAAAGTACAAAATGAAGGCTTTTATCTGACAGTGAAAGGATATTATTTCAGGGGACTAGCTATGGAGATCTGTTATACGTAATGTAGAAATTGATGGTCTCGGCACAGAGTTATGATGTAAAGTAGAATCTCTTACATTATGGGGACTTTCAGAAGGTCTTTGAGACCTTTGAGAGATTCCTGAAGTAGGAGAAGGCGGCGGGTGGATATCCAAGTCAGCATTTGACTGTGGTAATGGCTAAACTCCTTAAATCCCTGGGTAGAGGAGAGAGCGTGTAGGAGAAGGGATGGAAGGTGGAGGTTTGGGAAGCCAGACCCTCGGGGGAGTAGGGAGAGAACTTAGTGTGTCAGCCTGGCTTATAGTCACTTCTTTGCAAGAACCACCCCTGATTGTTAAGATCTGGGTGTAACAGCACCATGTTGTTAGCCAAAATACTGCAGTTGGCTAACATGTGTGCCAGAATCAGGTGAAAACTTGCCAGGAGGACAAACAACATTGGAGAAAGCAAGAGGAGAAATTGGAATTGCACAGATAATGAAAATGTAAAGGTATGGAATTTATGAAACAGTTGAATGTTTATAGGAATTCCATGTATTTGATAGTAGAATCCTAATTATTCACTCTAAACTATGTAACTGTAACATTACTTATATTAATAAAATGTGTAAATTGAACAAGTTAAACAAACTGACATACTATTCAAAGATATGTTCTCCTTATAGAAACACGTGACGTCAACCAGACTCCTAAATGGAACAGAAGTATATTTTATTTATTTAATTATTTTAAAGATTTATTTATTTATGCATACAAAAGCTGGGGTGTAGGCCAGAGGTGTGGGGGGTGAGAGGATTCACCAGAGACAGAGCGGGGAGCAGAACAGGAGGATCTACTGAAGTACACTGCTGAGGGGAGCAGCCGGTGAGACAGGCGAGGTCTGCTGCGCATGTGGGAAGCTCCCAGGCCAGGGATCAAACTGGTGCTGCAGTGGCTGCAGATAGGTACAGAACGCTGAGACTTAACCCCTTGTGCCACCAGGGAGGCCCAGAAGTATGTTTTAAATAGTCTAAGAGTTCCTTCAGTGCACTTTTCTACTTTTTTTTTTTTTAACTTGGGTTACAGAGAATGACAGTTTGAAAAAGCGGTGGGCAGGAGACCCAGGAAGGGCAGGTCATGCCTCCTCTTGAGGGCATCTTCGCCCTCTCGGCTGGGTGATTTGAGGGCCACTTTAAGCAACATCATTAATGACTCTGTTGCTCTTAATTTTTTTCCTCTTTATTCTGGCGGAGGTACCCAATTTTATTAATGCCACGCTACCACCCCAGGAGCGCATCACCGCGCAGGAGATCGACAGCTACTTCCGGCAGGAACTCATCTACAAGCGCAACGAGCGGATGGGGAAGCGGGTGAAGGCGCTGCTGGAGGAGTTCCCCGACAAAGGCTTTTTCTTTGCCTTTGGAGCTGGTAAGCTGTGGTTACCTCTCATTAGGCCCTGGGCTTAGACCATTGTCCACGAATGGCATGCTGAGGTGGGCCCATGGTAGGAGATGCGATGAGGAACTCCGTGCCCCATTAATTCAGTTGCACAGTGACTCTAGCTGGTGCCCTAGTAGTCAGCGTGGTTGAAACTGCCGGGCAGGCTGGACTGGGTGACATCAGCACAGCTCTCTCTCCACCTGGGACTCAGGATGGCCTCCTGCTGGGAAGACATTTCCCTCTGCTCTCAGCTAAGCCCTTCATCCCAACTTCTTTCTGGCAACTTTCAATCTTTAACTTCCATTAAAATTTGTCCGATTAAGAGCCTCTGAAATGTAAGTTCTGAGGCGGATATACCAGCTGTTGGTAGTTTTAATGGTGAACGTGGAGACTGGGGGAATTATTTCCAGGCATAACCTGTACACGAGTTTGCCGCCCTCTGCACTGGGGCTGAGCTGGGCCTTGCCAGAATCCCTTTCATCTGAGTTAGTTGGCCCTCATCAGTTTTGGGGTCACAGAACAGTGGGTCCCAAGAATATAGTCGAGTTCAGTACTGTTGTCTGCCACAAACACCACCTTTGTCTGCTCAGCCTCCCAAAGCAGCTTCCAGCTGACCCCTTAGAGCGGAGGTGTCAGGGAAGGGAGCGATCCTGCTGGGGGTTGGCCTGGGCTGAAGTTTGAATGACCCTCTGGTTGCTTCCCCATTCTCTGGCTGACGAGTGTTCAGTTGTCAAAAGTGTGTAGACTTGAGCCAGACGGCTTTGGTTTAGATTCTGCTCTGCCATTTCTTGGTGTTTGAAGTCCTGAACCTATTTTAAAGCAGAGATGAGAAAGAAATCTCTAACACGCTGCTGCATCAGAGGCTGCAATAATTCCACTTGATCAGCCATCTGGGGCTTTAAAGTAGTATAAACAGTCACAAAAGGACATTGTGGCCCCAGAGAACCATGGGTGGGCGTTGGATAAAGCTAACAAGCTAGAGTGCCCAGGATATGGGGGTGAGGGTGGGAAAACTTTCATAAGTGAATTTTTTTTTTTGTGACTCTTTTGCTTAGTGCTTTTGTCTCAAATCTTAGACTAATGCCTGGCTTACTTCCTATTTTGCCAACTTAAAGTCTCTGGGCATAATCCCTACTTCGTTCTTCAGAGCTTTATAAAACAGCTGTCAATTCTTAACATCAAAACCTGACATTGAGAGGTGGAGTGGGGTTGGACTGAATCCCAGACTCTACCCTTGACCTTTAAAATATTTATTTTAAGGTACCCATGTAAGAGTATCTGGTTGACCTTTGCTGCTTTTCATTAGAAAGAAAAAAGTGAAAGAAATTCAGATTGAGGTTTTCTGCTAAATTGAGGTTTTTATTGTGCATTTATAATTCCGCATAGGGTATCAGAAGTGGTAGTATATATAGATGAGAATCTTTAGGCGTGTTGGCACTGGTTTCAGAGGCAGGAGGCTGGAGTTTGCTATCCTGTTAGCTGTGTGACTCCAGGTGGCTTACTATGCTGTGCGGATCCTGTGTCTTTGTCTCTGAAATGCTACTTATCTTGCCCTGCCCGCCTGGCAGGGCTGTCGGGAGGCCTAACTGCTGATGCTGGCTGGACAAAGGGAAGGGGCAGGGTTAACGGGGTTATTTCCTTGTTGTGCCATCTGTGTTTGGGGATGTGGGCCACGAGAATGGTCACATTTCTGGCCTTTAAACAAATGATTTGACTAAAGTAACTACATTGGTTAACACTGTGTTTTTTCAAAAAATGTTTCTGGGGCATAGGCTCACCTCTCCTCAACTCCGATCGCTTTTCGTCCCACAGGTCATTTCATGGGCAACAACACGGTGCTTGATGTTTTGCGGCGTGAAGGCTATGAGGTAGAACACGCCCCTGCTGGACGACCTATCAACAAGTAACCTTCCTGAGCTTCTATCCTGGTTGGGGAGCAGCCCGGGAAGCCAGAACCCTCCTGGGGCTGCCTGAGATCCAGGGTGGGCTATAACCTGAGAGGCTCCCGAGGACCTCACTCGGCCATTCCCCCGGGCTGGGAAAAATGGCCACTAATGGATACTTGGTCCTGGGCTCAATGGCATCCCGCTGTGACTGGGCTGTGTCTGGCTGGGCGCTCTGGGCACAGAGGGCACACTGGCCTGGGCAGAAAAAAAGGTGAAGGGAAAGCTGCTCCATGGTCCTGGGGGCTCCGCGAGGAGTGTGTAGGCTTCATGCTCAGTGCCTTTCATTGCAGGCATTTTGAAAATTTTAGGGAGGCAGATGGTAGAATGGGGCATCACATAAGGTCAGAGGGACTGAGGTACAGGGAGAGCCTTGTAGATCCATCTTGGGTCTTGGTTCTCGGGTCTCTGTTTCCTCTCTCTCTAGGTACGGTGTTTTTTTTGTTTTTTTTTTTTTAAATCCGAGAACATTAATTAGTAGCATACAGTTTTCAGGTATATAAATCTCAACAAGAATATTATTTGAAAATAGCATTGAATCCTTGTTGGGAAATCAGCTTGTTTTCTTGGTCTCAGTTTCCTCAACTGTAAATTGGGTGTTTTGACTCCTCAGGGCATCTTTCAGCTCTGAAATAGGCGAAAGAGTGGAAAAAAAAAAAAAAACCAAAGAATAAAGCTAATTTTTTCTGGATGATCCTCTTTTCCCCAAGGGCTATTAACTTGGTCCTCAAGCTCTGGCCTTGGATAACTGGAGTAACTTGACTGAATTCTTTGTTAGTTGAACAGAACCAAAGGTGCTGTGTGCCCTACTGGGAGGTTCTACTGCTTGAAGCTATATATAGTCCAGCCATACTGAGTTTGAGCTCATGTTCCTTGCTAAGTGAAAGCAATAGACTTTTTGGTGTACCTAATGAATGCCAGGGCCTACTTGGGTTATATGAAGGTCAAAGATGACACAGATGTCTCTGCTGTCGGAGGGCCTGAGCTGCCGGATCATGCCCAGGCCCTCGGGGGTCACCAGAATCTTGGAGAGCCTTAGGTGGTGTACTTTCCCTCTCTCAGACTGAGCTTCTTTGTGTGGAATGAAGGGGTTCACCTACATGATGCCACACGTGCCAGGAACTGTGCTGGGCGCTGGAGACAGCGATGAATCTGGCAGATTCTGTCCTTCAGAGGCCTTTTTTTTTTTTTTAAAAGATTTATTATTTATAGAAGCTGGGGAACAGGCCAGAGGTGTGGGGCGGCAAGAGGGTTCACCAGAGACAGAGCGGGGAGCAGAACAGGCAGATCAGAAATACACTGCTGAGGGGAGCAGCGGAAGAGGCAGGTGAGGGCCATGTGGGATTCTCCCCGGCTGGGCGTCGAACTCTCATTGCGTGCTGCCGACAGCTCCACAGCGCAGCGCGCAACCGCTGCGCCACCAGGGAGGACCGGCCTTCTTACTATTTCTGTTTTGGGGGTTACCAGCCTCAGGTTCAGAGTGGGACTCTTTTCTTCATCATTTGATATATTCCCTTCTTTTAACATTTTTTTGCACAACTTAGGTCTTTCCCTTTTTCTTTTCCATTTTCTCTTTTCCCTCCTCCCTTCCTCACAATACGAACTGCCCAGTTTCTGCCAGGTTGTGGGTCAGGACTGAGGCCTGCCTCTGGCAGGTGGACAATTCATCAAGGCGCAGACAGCGGTTACTGAGATCTAAACCTGCTGGTCTGTTGCATCCACATTTTTGGAGGAGGGAAGCCAGGCACAGGGCACATCCTCTGCTCCCCTCCCTGAGGCAGATGGGAGCTCCAGGCCTCTCACTACTACAGGAGACAGTGGAACTGACCTCGAGTGGCTGGAATTGTTCTTTTGCAGTCTCTCCTGTACCTTGCACTTAAATCCTTAACAAAAGTCTTGTTGTAGAAGGAAATGTGTGTTCTCCTGATGGTTTATTTCTTGGCTGAAAGGGACTTTTTAAAATTTTGTTTTTTCAGGGGTGAGGGGAGATAGTAATCCTCTTTAGGGGAAAATGAGAAGGAAGTTGGAGCTTCTTGTCAGTTTAAAAAAAACATTTTTCCTTTCAGGAAAGATGGTTTATGGTCACCCCTAGGGTCTGGTGGTTAGAAGTGAGCCCTGTGCCAGTGCTTACAGCAGCACTATTTACAGTAGCCAGGATACCTCAGTGTTCATCAGTAAATGACTGGCTCTGGAAGAGGTGGTGTATCTACGCACTGCAACACTGCTCCTCCACAAGGGAAGGTGAAATGCAGCCAAGCAAAATGGAGGGACTTCAAGGGAATTATGCGTGGTAAAGCAAGTCAGACTGACAAAGACAAATACTGGACACTTAGGTGGATACAAAGTAAAATACTTACAAAAACTAGCTGATATTAATAAACACACCAGGGCTCTGAAGTTAAGAGAGAGGAGAAGGGAGAAAGGAACAAGGGGATGAGGTGGGGGGAAAAAAACTAAAAACAGCAAAAAAGAGACAACCTTGTGAACACTGGTGTTTCTTCACTGGGGTTGGGGTGGCTTCCAACAGCCAAGAAGTCTCTTTTTGATTAGAGCCCTTACAAGGGTACATGAGGCATTAACAGGGTTCAGGGCTTCTTCACTTGCCCTAAGAAAATGGCAGGTAAACATTTTTAACTCCCCTTCACATGCTGTAATCTTCACATGCTGTTTGGGAAGGGTAATTATATGCAGTTAAAAACAAACCTTATATTTCCTCCCAGAGCTAGGGAATTTGGAGAACGTAGGTGAGGGCATATAAGTGATCACTCTTGAAATGGCTTTGTGACCCCTGCCCTCTCTAGCAGGCTTGAATTTTCACATTATCTGCTGTTGTGAGGTCCTGGGCCATGTGGTGTGACCTTTCTCCAAATACCTCCTTCCATCATCCCTTTTACAGAGAGAAGACTAAAAGTCCCTCATCTCAGCCCACCTCCTCCACCATCTTCGTTCCGGAAGTGGCCTCCCGGGTGGGGCTGGTACCTGAAACTGAGTCTGTGGTGCTCTCACTACTGCCCCCCAACATGTCCCCTCTGGGAAGCGATGAACTGCCAGAGGTTGAGCGAAAGTTCCGGAAGAAAAGGAGGCGACCGCACAGGAGGCAGAGGCTCAGGCAGTTCAGCGACCTGTGGGTCCGATTGGAGGAGAGGTGAGGAGGGCTGGGCCCCTCGCTCGTACTGTCTTGACCAGGGTTGCCTACATGATGTACACACCAGACCTGAGCTGGGATAGAGGAGCGAGTCAGAGGCCCAGGCAGTGGTCTGCATGACTTGCCTCTGCCTGTGTGTGTGGTCAGTGAGGATGGACCTGCCCTGATACTGCCCAGAGGCTAATAATTAACAAATCAGAGTTGGGCCTTCCGACACCTAGATTTTGTAATCCGAACCAAGAACCAAACAGCCAGGGGAGGGAAGAGTTCCTAGTGCACTAACCTTAGTGCCTGTATTATTTGTTTTGCTTCTGTTTTTGGTATAGCAGAGGTACCAAGGGCCAGAGACACTGGAAACCTGTTAACACACTAAGGTTCATCTCTGCCTATAAAGAAGCGAGATGAAAAGAAGCTGTGCAGGCATTGGTGGCCTTAGAGCATCCAGTGGCTCCTGTTGTGTCCTCAGCCTGTCTTTTCCTTTGCCTCCTAGTGCGATGGTCCCCCAGTTTCAGGTCCCCATTCTGGAGAGGCACATCTCCACTGAGCTGCGGCTCCCTCGCCGTGGCCACGCCCCCCGCAGCCAGATGGTGGCCAGCAGTGCCTGCCTGAGTCTCTGGACTCCTGCGTTCTGGGCCCTGGTGCTGGCTTTCCAGACAGAAACACGCCTGCTGTGACAACAAGAAGAGCCAGGCAAAGACGCCGACCCGTGGACTTGAGGGATGGCCATCGTGAGCTTTCTAGTCTGGGCTTGATAGAAGAGACTTAGAATAAAAGCCAGTGTTTCCTGTCTTTCCAAGGAGTGACTTTGGTTATCTAGCACTGCTTAGGGGAAGTGTACAGTTTTGTCATATAATGAGTCATGTGAAAATAAGTAATTATAAATGAATTGTATGAAAATAATTAAATATCTCTTTTGGTGTACTTTTCCCTACAATGTGATGTTTACCTCAAGTAAACAACTTAGCTCACGCCCTCTGCACACTGTCTCTGATTCACTACTGGCCCTTACTCCTAGGCCTTGCTGCACTGTGAATCCCGACCCTTTCTCCTTTCTGCCGCCCTTCTCCCTGCTTACTCTTGGTTCTGGATGGGCCATGGGGCCTTTATTCTGCTCTTCTTTATCTGAGTACCCTTTGCACCCTGAGAAGTGCTTTTATTATGTATAATGTTTGTCTCAACAATGTGCAGAAGGCTGTGTGGATGGGTAGACTTTGTCAGAGGTGCTGTGCAAGAAAGTGGTTTTCAAACTCCTTCTCACTCCTATGTTATTTATTATTTATATGTCTTTTTAAAATAAAATCTTAATGTGGAACCTCTATACCGTGAGTAAGAGCACAATTGCCGCAGTTGAGTCTGAAATGGGAACTTCTAGCTCTGCCCAGCAGATCTCCACCTGCCCCTGTGGCAGGGTTTCCTTATTGTCCTTTTGGGTCCTTGGGAAGCTTTCAAGCCAGGCTGTCTAACAGAATACTTGGGTGGGGCCATGTAAGTAGGTGTGTTTTTTCCTCATCTGGTTCAGGATAAGCTTGACTGCCTCGGCTAGCAGCTCTGTGTTCTTCTCTTGTGGGTTCATTCTCAGTCATTTCCAGGGCCCAGAAGATCTTTGGGACCCCACTGAAAGTGGTGTGGTGGCATTCGGGTGCCATGAACCTTTGCTGTATTCTGCTTCCTGTGTTGCAGTAGGACTGAAACTTCCCCAGTGTGTTTTGCTATGATTGAGACTCTCTCAACAAGATCCGCTTCTGTGAAATCTGGAAGGTGGAAGGGGGCATTCATAGTTTTTATACTCTTTTAAGGCAGGTCCTCGGTGGTGGCAGTTACGTGCAGGTTCTGGCAGACACTGCACCCCAGTGGCCAGCTCTGCACCCCACTGCTAGTCACCTGCTTCATGAGGGTGTGTTAGTAGAGGTTGGCACAGTTTCTGGCTGCTTACAGCTTACTGACCTTGGGCCAGTTGCTGTGGTGGCTAATGTTGACCCCCTATGACTTCTGAAGCTGCAGTCACTCCCTTGGCTTAGCAAGCACCCATTCTTGCTTGAAATACCAATACCAAGAGTAGTTTCAAGAACTCTAAAGAAATGGTCCTTCCTGTTTCTCTGCAACTAGAGTCTACTCTTAACTTTGATAGGTGAGGGCTGAGAGGGGGGACATGGAGGTAAAATGGGATTGTAGGATTACTGTAAATGAACTTGTTCTTCCAACTTTCTGAAAGGGAATGGTGTGATTTTTTCCGGGGGCCCACATCCTAGCTGGGTTTCTTGGCTCACATTCTGGCTAAGGAAGCAAACAGACTCTCTTCTTGGCAGAGCTGACACAAAATGGTTTGCTATAGTGGCTGCTGCATCTTAGCACTGGCCCGACAGCCTCTGCTTTTGTGGTGGCACTTGGGAGGGATTTGACCTGTTTTCACACAGGTTCATCCTAAAGTGAAAAGGGAAAATTCCTCTGCACTGGAGCAGAACCAACCCACACTGTGGTGAAAGCACAGGCTCGTCTAAGGATTGAAATAGGGGAAGTGGCACCCTGGGCCAAGATCTTATTATCCTGCTCTACCATTTGTTGTGGTCACTCTGTCAACCTCCCCAGCATTGACCTCTGAGCCTTAACCTGGTCTTTTAAACGGAAGCACCTGCAGTGTGCTCTGGGCCTTTCTATTAGTTCGAAGAGGGTGGAAGTATGTGTGGGCAAGGAAGTGCTGGATTCTGTCTGGGAGCCTCCTGCGGAGAGCTGCCTGGCTCTCCTGTGGGGCACAACCAGGTTTACGAGATGGAGCAGAACCCAAATGCGTTCACATCAGAGCTTGAATTACCAATAGAAAGAAAAAAAATCAAACATTTTTATTTTAGGTTATAAGAGAAATTAAAGTTACACTTCCTACTCTTAAGTCAGAGCAAAAGTAACACTGCTTTGCTCACATACAAGTTTTGCAGATTTTCTCCCTCAGGAAAGCTCTCCGGCCTGCTGCTTTTTGAGCACTGGGGTGGCACCTTTTCACTCATTCAGCTGGCAGAGCAAAGCTGATCCCTTGGCAATCCAGTAATCCTTGGAGTGTTTGGAGGGTAAGAGGATGGTCACCACAAAGTTGGTTGAGTGACCTAGTTAAGTATATTGGAAAAAAAAGGACACAGGTTAAAGAATAACCCCTTGATACAAAGAGTACTGTACAGGAAGTCAAGACACTTGGCTGCCCTTAAAGGTGAGGGGCAAATAGTCTATGGAGTTTAGTTTTATACCTATAAAGATATTAGAACAAATGTCCTTTAGAATCTGTCCAATTTAGACTTTATATAACCTTATGACTATGTTTCAAGTTCTCTGTGCAGTCTGATTCTGGGAGTAGGAGTAGGCCTGAGCTTTAAGTGGGACTCCGGGGCTGCAGTTGGTATGTCCGCCTGTCAGCTATTATTTCGTCAAATATTATCACCCTTCTTGGGCCTCCCTGGTGGCGCAACGGGTTGAGTCTCAGCCTATGAAGCTGTCCACAACCACTGCAGCACGAGTTTGATCCCCAGCCAGGGAGATTCCCACATGGCACAGCAGACCTCTCCTGCCTTGTCTGCTGCTCTCCTCAGCAGTGCACTTCAGTTGATCTCCCTGTTCTGCTCCCCAATCTATTTCTGGTGAATCCTCTCACCACCCCACACCTCTGGCCTACACCCCAGTTCTTGTATGCATAAATAAATAAATATTAAAAAAATATTATCACCCTTCCCTTCTCTCTGTTTTCTCCTTCCAGATCATCTACTAGATACATGGCGATTTTGTCGTATTCTGCAATGTCACTTTAACTTTCAAAAATTGCACTGGGCAGGGTGTGAAAGTATACATTTGTTGAGGTTTGAACCTATAGCCCCAGAGTAGATACAAAGATGTAAACCTACTTTACCTCAATAAACATAATTTGAAAAAAAAATTGCACTGTGCTATATTTTGAGGGATTTCTTCAGCTCATTTGATTTGCTTACTCTTTAGCTGTCTACGTTCAAATCTTCAGCTTCTCTGTTCCTATGGCTTTCTTTCTCTGGTTCCTTTTCGTACAGGACTGTATCACAGTTTCAGATTAACTCCGATGTCCCTTTTTGCAGTATGAATTTCCATTTATTATGGAATATATTTTCTTTGGGTCTCAGTGTATTTGGTGAGAGACAGAGAGACTTTCGAGTCTGCAGAGCACATGGCTTTGAAATTAGAAGCCATTACTCAATAAACAATTGTCTAGTCACTAGACTAGTAAAAGCAAGCATTAGTTTTATGACAGTGATCCACACTCAGTTTTAAAGTAAATAGAATGTATAACATTGATAAATTTAACTGTCCTCATTTTAAGCCTAATTGGGCCAAGAACTCCCTCTGCACGTTTGAGCTTAGCATTTGGACTTTGACTGTACTTTGCATTTGGTCATGATTGGTACAAATTCCTGAACCTCCTCACCTGTGGTCGACAGTGTGCCTGCCCTGGCGCCTGTTTTATAAAGGGGGGAGTGGTAAAGTGTTGGGTGTGGCTCATAGTTTTGTTGAGGTTCAAAATGCACCACAGGCAGCATTGGATTCATCTGTCCGGGAAGTGCATCTTCTATCACCATCTCCTTATCATCCCATCGAGAAGCATCCATGAATATCCCGTGAACGAGAACACCATCCTCAGGAGAGGGCAGCTGAAAGATACCCCAAGTGAAAAGCTCAGAAAAGGAGAGAGGACCACTGGTGGCAGGCCCTCTCCTATTTCCCATTACTTAATTTAAAGAAACACTACAGACTGGTGCTATTACCTATATTTTAGGGAGAATACTGATGCTCTGAAAGGTAAAATAACTTGCTTTTTCTTTAATCTACTTTTCATACTCCACCAGAATGTCTAATAGGGAATACCCCAGGGGAGTCTAGTTAGGGTTCTAAGACTCTGGTATCATGATGTTACATTTTCCCTCTTTTCATGAGAAGCAGATGGGATAAGACGGCTGTGATCATTACCTGTTTATTTTTAGTGAGGTCTTTCAAGGATTTGGGTGCCTTCTTAAAAGACAGATTATGTATTTTCAATAGTTGCAGAATGCCTATGGAAAGGCCCTCCCTCTCCCCACCCCATTTTTTAAAAAGAAATTATGCTTGATTTCTTAAATTTTTCTAATTCACTGTGATTCCCTCAGTGTGACTGGTTATCAATTTCTGCCAATTACGGGCTTTTGTGTCACATTAAGTGTATTTGGCCAGTTCTGGGGCCCTAGATCTTTGGGTAATTAGAGCTTTAGAATTGCAGGCAGAGGACCGCGCAGTGTGGACATAAATAGTGTGTTTTATAGTGACTAAGAGGATGGTAAGCTCTCGTTGGCTGGTCTTTACTTCCTAGTGTTCTGAACTTGGTCTCTAGGGGGCGGCAGGGTAGAGTGGGTTTTCCTGGTTTGGGGTTGCTATATACACCTGTGCAGGTTTGCCCTGTAGAGGCTGGCGGCCATCCTGCTCTCTACTTGCTAAGTCCTGTATGTCCCAGAGGGGGTGCATTCCCCTAAACTGCACAAAGGTGGCAAGTGAGCTAATAGTGGTCCTGCTTGTTCGTAACAGAACTAAAGCTGTTCTAAATACAGGATCTTGCAGATATTTGCCGGGAGAACCTAGAGATGGGCCAGCTACACAATTCGAGTTCACCACAGACGGCAGAGATTCTAAGGCATTATCATGGCTCAGTGCATACAACCCAGCTGGAGATGTGGTATGGATGGAGGTGGGTGAGGGGGCCAGAGGGGATGAGGGACAGAAGCCCTGAGGGCATTGTGAACCTCTGTGAGAGTCAGCCTATGTGGTAGGCAGAGTGTGCCAGGCAGACAGCAAGTTTGGCATCCAGAAAGGCCTCGGTGAGGTTCTATATGGGGGTTGTTCTGCCCTCCTGTGACCTCAGTTTTTCCTGTAATGGACTCGGGCCACCCTCTTGGCTAATAAGGGTCTCAAAATAGCAAGAGTTAATCTATAAATTTGTTTCCAGTTTTAAAAAATATTTTGATGCTAAGACGAATTTCCTTAAAGACATAGCCTTTTTATTGTCATTTTAAGATACAGTCACTAAGAGCCATGGAGTATTATTAGTATTTCAAAGAGTAAGCCATGATTTTGGGATCAGTTTTGTCCTTGTATGTTTTGTTAATTAGAATAGTTGGATATGAGTCGGGTAGATACTGACAGAATGACCCAGGAGCAATTCCTACTAACTAATGCCATGGGATTTTAAGGAAAAACTCATCCCAGCTATATTGATTGGTTAGTGAATACTACCTTGGCAAAAGCAATATGAAGCAGATCTTTGATTACGGCACATATAGAGAACTGTATTTATGGAGCCCACTGCGGGGGAGAGCCACTTTGAGGCAGTGGCTCCTCTTTGGCATCTGTATCTCGCTGCATTGAAGCTGGGCAGCTCAGATTGGCAGTGATGGTTCTCATCCCCTGGCTATATATTGGAATAACCAGGAAAACTTTTAAAACACAATGATACCTGGGCCTCCCTGGTGGCGCAAGTGATTAAGTCTCAGCGCTATGAAGCTAATGGCAGCCATTGCTGCACGAATTTGATGCCCAGTTGGGAGCTTCCCACATGGCGCAGCAGACCTCTCCTGCCTCGCCTCCTGCTCCCCTCAGCAGTGTGCTTCATCAGTCTGCCTGTTCTGCTCCCTATTCTATCTCTGGTAAATCCTCTCACATACCCCCCACACCTCTGGCTCACACCCCAGCTCTTGTATGCATAAATAAATCTTAAAAAAAAAGCAATCATGCATAATATAATTGGGGTGATTCTGATGTGAATTGGGCATTGGGATTTTTAAAAAGATCTACAGGTGATTCTATCTGCAGTCAAGGCTGAAAATCACTGATGATCTAGAATAGTGGTTTTCAAATTTTAGTGGGCTAAGAACCCCATACGACTTGTTAAAATACAGGTTTCCAGGTCTCAGCCCAGAGTTTCTGAATCAGCATCTCTGGAATGAGTCCCTGAAATTTACATTTTTAATAGGTTTGCAGGTGATACAGATGTTACTGCTTACACTTTTGAGAAAGTCTGCTCTAGAGCAAGTAACTGTGTAGCTGAGTTTGAATTGCTTCTTTAGTCATGCCTCTTAGTTACCTAATGCAGTTATCATCATATAAAGTATGAAGTTAGCATATCAGTTCTTCTAGGCATTTGGATGAATGAGCAGGTGAGTCCCACCTATACTGAGATCATCTACTGAGGGCCCACTGCGTACCGGTCACCTGGCACCTGTGGTTTCAGTTACCTTAGACTACAGATCTGAGGTCTGTGGCCTCGGCCCCACTTTACAGATGAGAACACTGAGGTCCCGCTATGTCTGTAATTTCTTTAGAACACACAGCTGGTGAGGGGAGGTCAAAATTTAAACTCAGGCCTGGTTCTTTCTAAAACCCTTGTTTTTAACAACTTGCTATATTGCCTTGGTAAGAGTGAGAAAATTACTGTGGGCGTGTAAAGAAATAAAAAGTATTGCTTTACAAATATTTCTCAAGGACTAATTTAGGCAGTGTCCATCTAGTTACAGCTAATTGGGGAACTTGTATGGGCTGTGTGAGTCCCCTCTGTGCTCCTACTCCTGACGGGGGAGGTGTTCGGGAAGTGGGGCAGGGCCTTACATTGTCTGAAATATTGAATGACAGTGGGACAGAGCTTTGCCACAACAACAGCCAGGGGGGCACTACCTCCTTGTCCATGGGTAGTTCTTGTCCAAACTGTACTGTCTTGGCAGCTTCTGTAACTGCAGCTTGATCCCGATAGGTAGCAACGATGTTGTACTTGAAACTCAGCTCATCAATAGGCAGATTGTATTTCCGAGCATGATTTTGAAGAGTTCCTGTAAATATGAAAAACAGAAAGACTAGTCTTCCAAACAACACTAGTACTGCCCAAACATGGCCCCTACTTGCTCCAACCAAGCTACTTTAGCACTAGAGGGCTTCCTCTCCTTTGAGAAGCCCCAACCACTATCATTTTATTCTGAGTTAGTCTTAGAGAGAGGAAGCCTGTGGTGATGCTGGGAGGGTGGAGTCAAGGCTTGTATGAGTTTTCTCATGGCTGGGAAGACAGAAGGGGAAAAGGCCATGCGTGAGTGTACTTTTCTGCCAGTGAGTGAGATGAGCCAATGAGGGGGTTTCAGAGTTCAACCCCCTCCCCCACCACTTTAGAAACTTGCTCAGTATGTCTTATATGGACTGTTATTAGGATTCAGAATGAGATAGATTAAGGGCTGGGCTAATGAGCACTTAGTAGCTCAGAAGCCCTGGTCCTTCTGGGAGAATGCAGCCAGAATATCCATGGGATGCTGGAGGGACATGAGGAGTATTTTTAAAGGGAAATAAGCTGCTGGGAGTTGGGCTCGAGCAGGTGCGGAGCAGGGGACCTTGAGCCTGGGGTCATATGGGAAACTGGGGCACACTCTGTGTTCACAGGGCCAGCAGCATTTGCACTTGTGTAACCTGAGAGGGGCAGGGATTAGCTGTTGGACAACACCTGCTATTTCTACTCTCCTTTCCCCTGGCAAGTGAGGAAGAGCGGAGGCTTGTTGGACAGTCCTATACTCACCAGCCACAGTCCATTTCCCCAGTTCCTACAACCCAGTAGGTAACAAATTATAATATTTGTAGGGAAAACAATGGTACCTGTTAGAAATCCTTGAGGAAAGAAGAAACCAGAGATCCAGAAGGACTTAGGCTGTCCTCTTTTGAGCCACAGCTAAAGGAGAAATGTATACCATTGTAATTCTTTTTATCCCACTGACATGAAGTTTATCATTTAAGTCAAAGTTATATTTTGGAGGACCTTTTAGGAGGCAGAATCTAAACCAGGCCTAAGTGAGTCACCAGCCCCATTCTCATGCCTGTCCCAGCTTCTTACCCACCAGCAGGACCATAAACCCAGAACCTGGTTATAACAGGGGGCATAAAAGAGGGAGATGGTGGCAAGGGCACTTGGCAGTTTGGCGCCATGTCAGACTGGTTCCGCATCTCACAGTGGGGTCCCCTGAACTAGACCTGAAACTCCAAGGATGTCCTGGAATTAAAATGGAATGTGGGTAGAGGGAGGTGGGGATAAGGGCCCAGGGTATGTTACATTATAATCAGCATAAAACTTTCAAAGTGATGCCATTCTGGAAGCTTCTGGTTTTGGGTTTAGGTGATCCCTCAACAGCTGTGAATCTTTCTGTTAACTAGAGCTTCCTAAGGACCTTAGGATCAATCATGTTGCCAGAGTAATCAGATCCCAAATAAATCACTTTTCTTACGTCCATGAATGCAGTCCTCAGAATAAGGTCTTTGACCCATGATGCCAGTGGCTTCAGGGACGGGTAGGCTGTACTGGACCAGAGAGAGGGAACCTGGTTGTTGAGGAAACTGTGATACACCTTTTCCATTTCTTCAGACATCACTACAAGTCCAGCAATGGCTTTGTTGAGTGTGTCTAGAGAAGTCTGAAAGAACAAAAAAGGGTTGGTGTCCTTCACAGATATAATTATCAGGTGGGAAAGACATTTGTGGCTGCTGCTGTGGGCTGAAAGGCCTGCTGACTGGGTTCTATCCTCTCTCACACTTTCTACTGGGGCAGACCCTTCAATTTTCACTGCACTTTTTATAACATGTGACCACTGGGTATAAGACCTGGGGGTCTTATAATGGAGGTGAGTTCCTCCATTACTGGTGGATATTATTGTTTGACCAGAAGTGACCATGGGGCGACTTGTGAGCTACATTTCTTCACTTACATGTTCAAATATTCAAGGAAGATTTAGTAAATGTGAGGCACAAGGGAAACAAAGATGACCATTCTACCAGTTTCCTTCTTTTCAAGAAGTTCTTTGCTTATTGAGGAGCCATATTCATAGAGGGGAAATTATAGAACAAGATGGTACACTGTATACAAAAGTACAGTAGCAGACACAGATGCTGAAAATGATGGAGTACTGAAGAGGGTTTCCTAATCATCCAGTGGTGTAGGCAAGAGCTGGTGATCAAGGAAGGGTTTATGGAGGAAGTGATATTTGGACTTGCTTATCTTCAGGAAGTGAACTATCATAATGTGGAGAGGGAGGAGATGAGCAACACTGCTCTCTTCTTATTTTTGACCAATAGTACCCCCTTAGTTTTTAGCTGGGCTCAGAACAAACCACCCGATCTATGTTTCCCAGTCACCCTTGCAGCTGAGATGTGGCTGTGTGGTATACAAGACGAAATGATGTATGCAACTTCTAGATCGTGTTTTTATAAAGAAGCTGCTTTGCTTTGGCTTTCTTTTTCCTCCTATCTAGTGAAAGGGGTCAACTGGAGCAGCCATCTTAGACCAAGAGACAGATGCTACCTGTTGAGTCTGGAAGACCAAATTCCTCAGTTGGAATCCTCCAATTAGCTCACAAAGCAAGATTAACTCCCTGCCCTACCTCTGGGCTGTTAGCGAGAGAAAAGTAAATTTCTATGTTTTAGACACTGTGTTTGGGTATCTTTATCACAGCAGCTTAATCTGAACCCCAATTCATTCAGTATAAGTGATGATGCACGACCTGGCTACCTGACCTGCTGACACTGGTGTATACTGTGACTAGGTGCTAGGAGTCCAGGGTGAAGGCTTCACATATTCAGCTAACCTTCAGTCCTCCTAACCCACAAGCCTAGGCATTGCCAGCCAACCAGTAGCATTTGGAGACTGCTTTTCTAACATGGACAGATAATCTTTGGCTTTAGAAGATGGATCCCAGATGTCCTCCCCCCATCTTATCACTGAACCTTGACTCTGTGCTAAGTATTTAGTTTCCTGCTTGGCAGTAAAACTTTTCTTGTTAGGAGTGCACAATATTTGTTCTCTAGTAGTTTTTGTCTTTCTCTTATCAAAGTTATGAACAGAGAAATCACTTTAGTCATCACTATAAATTCAAGATCATCTGAAGAGAAAGTACTCTTGAGCATAGGCAAAGGACCAAACAATTATTCTCAAATTCTAGTTGCAATGAAATCATCTGGGGGAGCTTATTTAAAATTCATATTTCCAGGAATTCCTCAAGGAATTCTAACTCAGTAGGTGTGGAAAGTGATCAGAGATTCTACATTTAGAACATGCCATGTAGCAGATACTAAGGTAGATTCTGTGGCCATGTGGTTTTCACAGTCTTCATAAAGACTGTTACGAAATGCAAACTAGATATAAGAGCAGCACTGAGCGTATCTCTCTCAACTGAGTGCTTAGTCCCTGGTCAAATTTTTAGTGAGTCACTAGTAATTCTAAGTCAGGATCATGAGGAGACTGAGGATTTGTAATGTTCTATACTCACTAAACAACTAGTAGAAAAAGGGAAGACAAACTTGTTAGAGGAGGGCACATTCAGTTTTAGACTAGTTGGTCTTGAAGAGTTGTGAGCATATTCAAATGGGCATATCCAATGTGAGCATAATCTGTCACTGTTGAAGTGATGGGAAGGGAAAAGTCTAAGCCCACTCATATTATTATCCAATTTTCTACAGAGCTTTGAAACCCAACGACAATGATGGCAGCGAGTGCCCATACATGGATTAGCTTCAGCAGATTGTTAAACCGGTCCACTTCTTGTCCCAGAACGGTGGTTAAGGAGTTAAGGCGTCCTTGAGGATCCTTGATGAAAAGGCTCTCAGAAGCAGTCTCCATTTCTAGTTTTTCTGAAACACACACAGCTGATTTCTCAGGTGAATCATCATTGATTTCCTTCCTCATAGTGATACATCATCACAATGTAGTTACCTTCTGTAAAGGCTGTGCCTGGCCTATCCTAATGGGAGTCAGGTTGTGCAGACTTCAGTGGTGAACACTGGCATCCTTTTTCCATCTAGTCCTCTATCACATATTTATTAAAAATTGCTCCCTAAAATAACTTTTCCACTTAGCCTTCCATCTTATATTTATTAAAAATTAATTCAATATTAATAGAACTTTCTAATCAAGTAGACATTCTTTTGAAGGCCTGTTGTAAGCAGTAGCTTTTGGGGTCTCATAGGTCTCTTTCTGCTAGTGGTTTTAAGAGAAGTGGTAACTCATTTTTTAAAAAAAAATTATCTAATTTTTTTAACTAAAAAAATTAATGGTGCTTAATGAAGCACCATTGTTTTAATATCCTTATTTATGCTTTGACAGTATAAGATTTCTCCCCTCAGAGGGGGTCACTCTTCTTCCACCACCAAAGCTCCCAAAGACTCTTTTTTGATACAATGGTATAATGAAAGATATTGGTCTTCATCCCTGTCTCCTGGTCAGAGTTCCTAAAACCATTGTCATTTCACAAGAGATAAGAGTGAGGGGCCTTCCTGGTGGCGCAAAGGGTTAAGTCTCAGCACTATGAAGCTGTCAGAGCCACTGCAGCAGGAGTTAGATCCCCGGCCAGGGAGCTTCCCACATGGCGCAGCAGACTTCTCCTGCCTCACCTGCTGCTCCCCTCAGCAGTGTACTTCACTCAATCCACCTGTTCTGCTCCCCACTCTGTCTCTGGTGAATCCTCTCACCCCTATACCTCTAGCCTACACCCCAGCTTGTATGCATAAATAAATAAATCTAAAAGAAAAGATAAGAGTGAGAGCATCATTTAAAAAATATTTTAAATTTGGTTTTTGACCCTGGCTCCTGAGTGGTGAAGGTGAGAGGAGTCTTTTGTTAGTCCCTTTCACCACTCCAAAGTTTGTTAGGTGACTTTGAGAAAGCACCTTAAGGATGGGAAGGGGAACCATCCAGTGATTAGAGGATTGGAACTTACAACTCCACCCTCCGACTTCTCTTGAGGGGAGAGGGCTGAGTTTGAGTTAATCACTAATGGACGGTGACTTCAATTGGTCATGCCTAGTAATGAAGCTTCTCTGAAGCCTTAGCCAAAGGGATTTGGAGCACTTCTGTGCTGGCAGGATGGTGTCCTGACCCCAAGGGGCCAAAAGCTCTTGCTCTTCGGTCGGGTCTCTTCTCGACCTTCCCCTAGGTACCACTTCATTTGGCAGTTTATCTGAGCCTTTCTTCTACCCTATAAATTAGCTTGTAAATAAGTGTTTCACTGAGTTCCGTGAGCTGGTCTAGCCAATTATAGAACTTAAGAAGAGAATTGTGGGAACTCTTGACTTTGAACCAGTTGATCAGGTCACAATCTAGGATTTGTGATGGCATCTGCAGTGGGGGACAGTCTAGTGGGATTGCGCCCTTATCCTGTGGGGTCTGCACTAACTCTGGATAGTTAGTATTGCAACTGAATTGCAGAATACCCAGTTGGAATCTAGAGAGTTGGAGATTGCTTACTGTGAGTGAAAAACCCTACATTTGCATCAGAAAGGTAGTAGAGAAACACAGTTGACTTTTTAAAAAAATATTTATTATTATTTGTATCTTTTACATTATAATGTATTCCCTGTGGGTTACCCACCGCTGATTCACCCGTAAACCATCACCACAGTGCATTGTGCTCCCCTCTCCCCCGTTTTGAACCCTTATCCTCCCCCTCCCTCGCTGAATATCTCTCTCATTTGGTTTCCCTAAATTCCTGTAATAAGTGAAACCATTCGATATTTTTCTCTTTCTTTCTGGCTTATTTCGCTGAACTTTTACAATAGACCAAGAAATCTAAATCTATGGTCATTTTAAAGTGAAAGTAAATCTCTGTGATCATTCAGGAATATTTTTTTTAAAGATTTATTTATTTATGCATACAAGCTGGGGTATAGGCCAGAGGTGTGGGGTGGTGAGAGGATTCACCAGAGACAGAGTGGGGAGCAGAACAGGCGGATTGACTGAAGTACACCGCTGAGAGAAGCAGCAGGCGAGACAGGAGAGGTCTGCTGTGCCATGTGGGTCATATCCCTGGCTGGGGATGGAACTCGTGCTGCAGTGGCTCTGATAGCTTCATAATGCTGCGCTTAACCCATTGCACCACCAGGGAGGCCCCATTCAGGAAGATTCTTGAACTCACCAGAAAGGGTGAAATTAATTTGGTCATTTTTCTTGGAAAAAATAAAATGGAGTCTAAGGCAGGGCTGTCTAAAAGGACATTTCAGTTGATGGAAAGGTTCTATTATCTGTATTGCCCAATGAACATTTGAAATGTGGCTACTGTAAGTGAGGAAATGAATTTTAAATTTCATTTAAATTTAAGTAGCCATATGGGTCTAGTGGACAGGTCTAGAGATATTAGGAAGCTCGGGAAAAAGTCTGATTCAAGTTACCTTGGGCTGTTCAAGTTACCAACAACTTGTTCCTAATGCTTCTGGCAGTTGAGTTGTCAGGATGTTGTAGGCCTTTAGTTTATAAATGAGAGTGTCACATCAGAAGAGCATTCCATGTCAAGAATAATAACCAGTGTGTTTATGTAATAAACAGATTTGGACACTGGTGTATCACTCAGCTCTCTGAGTTTATGCCTACAAAGTCCCATTATATACAGATGCCAGGAATTATTTATTACCTGGAACTCTGGTCCGGATAGAAGCAACAAGTTCTTGGACGATTTCATCATTGCTTTTCCCCTCTCCACCAGATGATGACCTTGGCTGAACCTCAAGTATGATGTTGATTAAAGTGTTGGTCTCTTTGTACTGTAATGGTGGAAAAGATAGAACAGTGAAGACATAAATTCTCAAAAAACAAAACAGTTACAGCACATGTAGTTTACTTACATAAAGGCAGTTATAAAAAGCAAGAAAATTTCATTTTTTATATTGGAGATAGGTTGGTAAAATGTGCCCATGTGGAAATGCAGTGTATAGTTGTCAGTATTAAATTTTTTTGTTGAACAATAAAATGGATGTACTGAATGCCAATGAATTATATCCTTAAAGATGGTTAAAATAGTAAATTTCATGTTTTATGTATTTTACCACAATTAGAAATGGTTAAAAAATTAGCTTATCTGTGGGTTCCTATGAGCTGGTTACTAGCTGGCCACTCATGGGCAACTGTGACCTATTTGCTATCTGCAAATCACAGCAGAGCATTCCTTGACTACCTAAGGCATACAGGCCTTATCAGAAGAAGGCCCCAGATGCCTAGGCTGCTGTTGACCTGATTACGTGACTGTCTCCATGGTGGTCTCTGATAACTCTGCCTGTGAGAACATCATACTTTGTTGACACAAATGTCTCTTGACATGTGGTAACTATGTCCCCTTCCCTGCCCCTCGTAAAACTTTGTCCCCTATTCCTATCTCACTCTCTGGACCTTATTCCTCATACTGTTGTCACATGATCAGCTTTTACTAGCCTGTATGATTTCAATAGATATCACAACTTCTGCTCAAGTAGCAGAGTCTTGCCTTGCAAACCTGCTCCACGACTGTTCTGCTCCTCATAGCATTCCCGCCGCAAAGTGGCAACAAAATTCCTGTCACAACACTTATCATTTCAAAGGTAGTTATGAAAGTGAGGAAGAAATAATTGAGAATGTAGTTTTAGAACATACTTGTATTTAAAATATTTTCCTTAACTAGAAGGAAATGGAAAATTTCTTAATATTAAGAAGAAATATTCATGATCCTGCTTTGCAGGGATATTTATTCCTTTAGTTTACCCTACTTCCAACCCCCGACATTTTCTTTATACATGTGCAGCATATAGTTTAAAGCACTGAGCCATACAATTTATGTAATACTCATTCTTTCTCAGTTTAATAAACATTTTCTCACATTGCTGAAAAACATGAATCATGCTTTAAGTGATTATGTGACATTCATAGTTGTATGAATGCATGATAATTAGTATAGTTGTTTACTATTTTGGATAGTTCTAGTTTTAGATTTTATAGAATTTTGTGAATAGAGTAAATGTATATGAATTTCATCCACTACTTTTGAAATTCCTTAAGTGGCATTCCTAAAGGAATATTTTTAAAACTTGGTATTACTACATAGGCTTCTAAAAACACTCTATCAGTTTACACTCCCAACAATATTGCTCAAAAACTCTTTTCAAATTTAATAAGCAAAGAAATAGTTTCTCATTGTTTTGTTTTTCTTTGAGGATTAAGTTAAACACTTAAAAATATGTTTATTGGCCATCTATATTACATCTTTATCAAATTTTCAAGTATTTTATATTTTTGATTTTAAGTGTTTCTCACTGGTTGATGAGATCATTCAATAGTGAGAATAATTTACTTTTCTCCAATTTTTCAATGGTAAAATATCCATAAAATTTGACCTCTTAATTATTTTTATGCATGTAGTTTAGTGGTATTAAATACAATAATGATGTCAGGCAACAATAACCACTATCCATCTCAACAGTTCTTTTCATCTTGCAAAACTAAAACTCTGTACCCATTAAATAAATAACTCCTCATTCTTCTCTCTCTTTAATCCCTGGCAGCCACCATCCATGGTCTAGCTCTATGATTTTGATTACTCTCAATACTCACGTGAATTACAGTGTTGGCTTTATGTAACTGATATTTCAATTAGCTTCATGTTCGAAGACTCTTTTATGCTGTAGCATACTGCAGAAATTCCTCTCCTTTAAGGTGGAATACTGCATTGTGTGTATAGACCATTTTTTTTTGCTTATTCATTCATTCACTGATGACATTTGGGCCGGTTTCATAGTTTAGATATTGTGAATAGTGCTGCTATGAACATGGGTGTACAAATATCTGTTCTTGTCCCTACTATCAATTATTGTGGGGTATATATCCAGAGATGGAATTGCTGGGTTATATGGTATTTCTAATTTTAAGTTTTTGAGGAATTGCCATACTGTTTCCAAAGTGACTATATCATTTTATATTCTCACCAGCAGTGCCCAAGAGTTCCAATTCTCCATATCTTTGCCAACATTTGTTTTTACACTCTTCTTTTTTTTGTTTTTGGATAGTAGCCATCCTAATGGATGTGTCATGGTTGTTTTGATTTGCATTTCCCTAGTGATTAGTGATGTTAATCATCTTTTCATGTGATTATTGACCATTAGTTTATAAATGAGAGTACCACATCAGAAGAGCATGCCATGTCAAGAATAATAACCAGTATGTTTATGTAATAAACAGATTTGGACACCTGTTGATCTTTAGAGAGATGTCTGTTCTTCGACCATCTTTGAATTGAGTTGTTTTATTGTTGTTGAGTTTTAGGAATTCTCTCTATATTATGGATAGTAATTCCTTTTAGGTATATAATTTTAAAAATATTTTCTCCCATTTGGTAGGTTGCCTTTTTATTCTGTTGATAGTGTTATTTGAAGCACAAAATTAAAATTTTTTTTATGAAATCCAAGCTGTCTTTTTTTTTTTTTTGTTTCCTGGGCCATCAGTATCATATCTTAAAATCACTGCCAAATCCAATGTTTTATGTTTTTTTCTTAGAGTTTTATTATTTTAGGTATTACATTTAGGTCTTTGATTCATTTTTAATTCATTTTTGTATGAATTCATATAATGTAAGGTAAGGGTCAAAATTAGTTCTTTTGCATGTGAATATAAAGTTTTTTCTGCATTATGTGTTAAAACATGATCCTTTCCCCACTGAATTGTATTGGCGTCCTTGTCAAAAATCATGTTTATGAGTTTATTCTCTATTCTATTCCACAGATTTGTCTATATGTCTATCTTTATGCCAGTACCATGCTGTTTTATAATTATAATAGTTTTATTGATTTCTAACTTTATCCAAACACTATGGTTGGAGAAAATGCTTTGTATGATATCTATCTTTTAAAAACTATTGATAATTTATGGTCTAACATATGGGCTACCCTGGAAAATGTTCCATGCGTAGGTAGTTAGCTTATTATGTCTTTTTTTTTGGTTGGTTTCAAAATGTCTTGCTCTGTAAATCTTTTTAAAAATTTTTTATGACCTTTTTGATACAGTCACATCTTCTGGCTTTTCCTAATGTGTTTTCTTTTTCAGTTGCTTTTCATGCTTAGAAATTTCTATTCCGGGTCAGTTAATACTCTCAATTTTTCTTCTATTCTGAAACATGGTCACTTTCTCATGTATATTTATTGAAACATCTTAGAAGCTTCTTTATGTAGCTCTCATGCCGGTCTAGTGAAGGTTATTCTTTTGGTCTTTCACGTTTAGATGTCCCTGTGCAAATAAGATATCCAGATGGGTGGTAGGATGTGTATAGCATTGTCTAGAGCCTTTTAGATGTATCCCTTCCCAGTTTGGGAGAGTTGGTGGCTTTGAAATCCCCATCACAACACTCTTCAACCAGTTACCTGATAGAGCTCCAAACCTGGAATTTTTAGATCTTTATAGTTAAAATTATATTTCACATGATAGATATCCTTACAAATATTACTTTTGACATATTGATGTCCTCAATACATATAAGAAGTGTTTTTTTTTTTAACTTAATGCTACAGTTAAATATTTTGGTTTCCCTAGTCAGTGCTAGTCATTTATAGTTCTCAGGACCATGATAGTTTTGAGTTCTTGGTTGTATAGAAGAGTCTTGAAGCATTAAGTACAACCAGCATTCTGTTCGTTCCTGTGATAGTAAATGAGTTAGAAACTTGTAGACAGCACCTATACCCAGTTCTTCTTTACTTTAGAGTATAGCAAAGACCACATTTTCTGACACCATCCCTACATGGGTCATGTGTCTATTCTGGTCAATGAAATGTGAGCTGAATTGATGAGGCTCTGTGTATATAGGCTGATCAGTGAAAAGTCTATGAATAATTCTCTAGTCTTTCTCTATCCATGCTGTAGTAAGTGAAGCATTCATTTGTTGTACTTAATGCAGCTCAATATAATAGTGCCTATGCAAGATTGGCTCCCCGAGTGATTGTGCGGAGCAGAGTACCTCTGTCGACCTGCCAACATAATCACTGGGTTAAGTCATTGGGATTTGGGTAATTTTTTTTGCTGTTAAGTCCATTTTAAATAATACAGTATTCCATTATACTTTTTGAGAATGAGGGGGAGAGAGTGAGGATGGGGTGGGCTTGATACTACCATGACCTTTTTCTTATGTAGCTCCAAACTTTTGCCACATTATGTGCAGGCATAGCTGCATTTTATTTTTTTTTCAACATAGCCCTCCCCACCCTAAAATAAATTGCTTCTGTTTTCTACTGTTTTGTTGAATCTCCTTTCATTGTCTTCCTTATTGATTATTCCCTCTCATCATTTTCTGTTTTTAGATATTTTATCTTATTTCTTCAAACTGTATCCAGCTTTATTAAAGATTGCTTCATAATCATGGTATTTCACGCAGGATATGGGCAGACAATCAATAACAATATACAAATTTTAAACTCCCCTCTTCAATGGACTATCAAAATCAGAAAGCCACACTAAAACCCACTGAAATCTTCATCTGATGCTCTGAACAGGGGGGATTTAGAGTGAGAGTTGACATTTCACATTTATCATGTTGTTTTAACAACTTTTCACAAGCTGACCTTGACTTTCAAGAAATGAAATGAAAATGGCAGATTTATTCATCTGAAGAGCCACAATCTAAAAAAGGAACCACGGCTCTTTTGAGGGTTGCCATCTCAATGGTGACACTGGAAAGCCCAGATTGCCTGACATAGTGATAAAAACTTTTTGGGAGACAGATCTCATTAGATCTCTCTGAGTTAAAGGGAGTCAAGTCTATCTTGGGGGCAAAGAGGGAAAAGAGGACATAAAAATGAATTTTCATTTTTCCACACCACAAGGTGTCAGTGCCAAGGTGGTTAATATATGTCAACATCAAGCAATCCCTCCTCCTGGGAACCAAGAGGAGGTCTCTCAAAACCAGAAGGCAAAAGTTTTCTCCTCCACATCAATCCAGCTTCAGAGATATTCTATTAGTGACATATGCCCTTCCCCCAAAACAACAATGAAGTTTTCTGTGTGCTAATAATACAGCTTTAAAAAAGTAAAACAAAATTCTGCAGTTTTATAAAACTTTATAAAAATTCTATTTCAGGCTGTACAGTCACCAGAAGTACACAGTTCTCAAATTGTACACACTGCACTTGGCATCTCCAGCACCTTCAGCTTTCTGGGCCTGGTCTGTTTCGGCCTCTGTTTACTGCAGAGTTATTTTGTCTATACCAGCAGCACCTTTATCCTTTTTCCCTTTGGGTACCTTCTCTCCCTTCTCTCCCACAGTTATCAAATTGTACACACTGCACTTGGCATCTCCAGCACCTTCAGCTTTCTGGGCCTGGTCTGTTTCGGCCTCTGTTTACTGCAGAGTTATTTCGTCTATACCAGCAGCACCTTTATCCTTTTTCCCTTTGGGTACCTTCTCTCCCTTCTTGGCAGGGGTCTTTTTAGCTTGGGCCCTGACTTTGGAAGGTTTAGCAGATGACCTTGTGGCTCTTCTCTGTGGTTTGTCCTTCACCTTGCTTTATCTCCTTCAGCATCCCCTTCAACCTTTCTCTTGCATATGGTGGCAATGGTAGCAGGAAGCAGGTGCCTCTTCTTCTTTAAGACATTTTTTAATCTCCATTCTGAAAAGTTTATTAAGTTTGTCCCTGTGATGACATATGTGATAATCTATATATCAGTTAAGTCTCCAATGTAGGTTTTAATTTTGCTATGGTATTTTTAGTTTCCTTGATTTATTTTCATCCTTACACATTTCATCTCACACATCTCATTTGAGCTTGTTTTCAATTTCTTACTTTCTCTTTCATTCAGGGTAGGTCTTACACCTTCTCCTACATATGGAAATAGTCTTTACTTCCTGGTTTCTCAGCAGATGATTTTCAGAGGGTGAGTCTGCATCTTCTGGATGGTTTCCTATCCTATATCTCCTATATACTCATACCATCCCCAGTATGGTTTCCTCCACTATTTACTCAGCCTCTGTTGGCTTTTTCTTTCCTTTTATTCAGCCTCTAGTGAGAAAAGACACAATAGCTATTTTTGCCCACGAACAATCTAGGCAGCTGGCCCTTGACTTATGCTGATTTTTCTGTTGGGAGGCAAACTTCTTCCTGTATCTCCAGAGAGGTGCCTAAATCAATGTCTGATTTTCTTTACTATTGATAGTTTCTAGTAAGCATCTATGAATTTATAACTTTCTAGGTTAAGTAAGGAATCAATTATACCTTTTGTGTTCAGACTCTACTGACAACAAGAGGCTGAATTATCTAACCCAAACCAGCTAAAGCAAAGCAAAAAAAAAAAAAAAAAATCTGCTGGCTCACATGGCTGGGAAGAAGAGACCATGAGTCACTTGGGTCTCAGGTATGAATGGATTAAACACACTCTTCCTGGTACACCCTTAGTTGTTTCTCTCATTATTTCATGAGGCAGATCAGCTTTTACCATGTGGTGGCATGAAGGGGTGGGAGTGTCAGGGGAAAGGCCTCAGAGAGCTGCCTGTATACTGTAGTCTAGTCAGTGACTTCTGAGGAGAGAGGGAGACCTCCCCTACCCCAGAATCTATACACACTATCTCAGGAAAGCACTGTTATTCATCTAGGGTGGGCCATGTCCCACTGCTTTTTCCTCCTGAAAGAAAAATAAGAAAAAGCAAGATCTACTATTCTAACTCCTCACTGAATAACAAGACAATTTTAATGGCTGTGAATGTGACACTAGGTATCAGAGCATTGACCTCCTCTTGGCACGTGTTCTGGAACTACCACTGTTGTTGCAGACCGCACCCTCTAACACTTACAGGGGCAATATTTAAGTTGAAAAGAAAGATGATTTCCGGGCCTCCCTGGTTGCACAGTGGTTAAGCGCTGCTCTGTGGAGCTGTTGGCAGCGGTGACAGGAGTTCGACGCCCTGCAGGCGAGATTCCCACATGGTGCAGCAGACCTCTCCTGCCTCACCCACTTCTCCCCTCAGCAGTGTATTTCCCTCCATCTGCCTGTTCTGCTCCCCGCTCTGTCTCTGGTGAACCCTCTCACTGCCCTACGCCTCTGGCCTGTACCCCAGCTTGTATGCATAAATAAATCTTTAAAAAAAAAAAAAGAAAAGAAAGATGATTTCCTTCAGTCTTGTGAGCCAAACCTGGTCTCCGACCTTTAGAGTACTCCAGGATCCCCAGGAATATACCTCATTTCATGCCTCTGGTTCAGCCATAGATGCCTGACCATGGCGGAAGGATGAAGCTGGGATGTAGTGTCCAGGACATGGGGGAGCTTCAAGGGCTGTGCTGAGGAGCGTGGACTACCCCTACAGGGAGTGGTGTGGCATCAGAAGGTCTTAGGGAAGTAAAACTAAACAGTTTACTCTTTGGACTGATTGCTGTGTTTCGGTACAGTATCCTCAATAAACTGCTTTTGAAGGACAGTGTTTTTATTTATCTGCCTTGGATATTTGTTACTGTACTGTTATAACCTAATCGTCAATGGATTCATAGACCTTAGCGTAATATAATACAAATATGCTCAGTATGGAGGGGAAAGGAAAGAGAGAAAGGATGGATTTGATTGCCATTCAAACCCCTAACTTAAAGTGCAGAGGGAAAATGCATGATGATCCTAGGATTCTGGGAAGGCTCCAGAGGGAACAGGCTAAATTGGAACCAAATGCTGAAGCTGAAGTGAAACTTATATTTGTTTGCTTAAAGATGTATAATTTATAGAACTTTTGAGGCAATTATCAATATTTCAAATTTACATACACAATATAAATATGTATTTTAAGTTGAAGGGCTACATACCTGGAAAACTAGATTGGCATTTTCATGCATTCCAAATATTTCTGGGTCATCTATCAAAGGCAGATTTTCAATATAGTCCCTAAACTCTTGCAGGCTGTCAGCCAATGGTGCAAAATAGATGCCTGTTATTGAAAGCACGGAAGAAAAATATGTCTCAAAAAGATCAGTTTTGTATTTCCAACTTCAGTACTTCTCTACTTGGTTCAGATGGGAGCTATAATCAGCTACCTCACATAGGAAGAGGATTGTTTCTCCCAAGCCTCCTTGCTTTCATTGCTCTGTCTAGTTGCTTTACCTTTTCTTGGGTACTTTCGCATCTGATCACTGTCTAACCTTTCAGGGTTCCTCCAGAACAGTTCAAGATTCTGAAATTCCAGGGTGTATTGCTGAAAAGTGTGCCTTGTTAGGGGCTTAAAATTTATCCTTCTTTAAAACACAATTAGATAAAATACCACCAATGTTAGAACAAATAATTCAAAGTGGTTTCTGCACAATATAGCTCTTTGTGCTCTTACTACCAAACCAGCTTTGAAGGTGGTGAAGTGTGAGGAGAAGGCATGGGGATTGGGTTGTGGAGACTGGACAGTCTCCTGGATGGAAAACTGACATATATTGTCAATGACTTCTTAGAACAAGTCTTTTTCACAATATTAAAAAGTTATTCACCTGATTCAGAATATTTATAATTGTCTTCTAATGTTTCAGGAGAAAAAAATCTTTTCAAGATAGTACGAAGGCATCTTTGATCCCAGGTGTCTGTAACTCTACCGCCATATGTAATTTCACCTGAAAAGAAGTTTGCATTAAAAAATAGTTTTTTTTATTGATATGCACATCCAAATTTGAATAGGTTTATATACATCCACACTTATTTGGTATTGAAAATGGAACTTAGTTCCTCAGAATTTCTTTCTATCACCTTCAAACAGAGAATGAAAGCCAATGAAAAAGAAAAAAATCTATCGGGTGTACTCTACTCCAATTATTTGCTTTTTCAAAATAATAAAAACTAAAACCACTGAGTTTTATTTACATATTCTTCCTTCTCTCTGTGTTTTTTTTTAAAATAATGATTTTAGGTTTTATTTCATCATTGATAGCAATATTCTAAAACATATACCCTTTCCTTGAAACACTGTGTCATTTTGGTTCTAATAAGTAAAATAGAATCCAAATGTTTGCAATAAAGCTCTATACATAACTTATAAATTATTGATGTAAAGTTAGGGAGGAAAGATAGGCCCAAGGTGAAAGAGGCAACTCTCTCACAGAAATTACATGTTGGAATTAAAATATATTGATATCCTGTCTTTCTTTGCAAACAGAAACTACTTTCAGCATGCACTATTGTCTACATCGAATTACAAGTAGGAATGATATCTACCCTGTGTTAGAATGCTATCTTTTGCTGATATAGTTCCCTGGAAAAATTCAAGATCCAGTGCTATAATATATTCACTACTGTAGTGTTCCTGGAAGAATTTTATCTATGATACTGACAGTCAACTTCTGAATTCTCTAACTTTTAATCCATTCTCATCCCCATCTCTTTGATTATGTCAGCAAGAAAAAAAACTTTTTCATTTTTTTTTAAAGTTGAGACTGTTGATTGAGAGACAATTATTTCAGTCTTTGGAATCTCAATAATTTATTTCATCCAAAAGTACAATGTCCAAAGTACAGGTACCATTTCCTGTACGTCCCGTAGGAACACTTATCTGTCCTCTCCTTGAAGCAAACATCTTCATTACTTGGACCTACATGGTCCAAATTAGATCTCATTTTGGCAGTAAGATCCCATGTGAATATAATAGTTGCTAGAAATGATAATATCTGAAATACTTTTTCTTTTCCACAAGTATACTTGATTCAACATGTCACTACTAGTCAGTCAATGTTTAGATTCTTTTGAACTTAAGAGCACAAACTTGGGAGGCTAAACAACCTGCGTTTAATTCTAGGCTCCACCATTTGTAAACTGTCCCTCAGTTTCCTCATGAGCAAAACAAGGATATAATAGTCCTCACTTTACAGGATTATGAGGATTAAATTTGCTAATTCATAGGAAGTGCTTAAAACAGTGTTTGGCATGTAGCAAGAGCTATATAAGCTTTTGCTATTATTATTTGGGGAAATATCTGCCCCATTTTCTATTCATCACTATTATTATAATATGCATGTCACATCCTCATCTACACAAAGGGAATCTCAGAAGTTTTTACCACTATCATCAAACACAAGTGGAAGACACCATTCTGTCATGGGCTAGGTGGGTATAAACCAACTGTGTGGTCACAGCTGGACACTTTGACCATAAGGGTGTACTGACCAGTAATGTAAACCAATGCATCCCAGGGAATTCTTCCTTCCTGACAGTAAAGGTTGAGGTTCAATAAAGCGCATTCCCTGTCACTGTCATTGAATTCATAGCAGATATTCCAACCAAGTGGACCAAACTTTTTTCTTTCCTACAATAGAAAGTGAAAATGGTCTTAAATAAAATTGGACAAAATTAATCTTACATAAATAATGAAAACTAAAGGATTTCTATTGAAGTTAGGATTCTGCAAAATCAGTTAAAATCATGCAGTTTAGCTTCAGCTAGGTTTCCATTTTGGCTCTCACCAAACAGGGAGGCACCTTTTCCTCCAATACTGGCCCCTCTCTCATATTTCCAAAGATTGGAGATGACTGGAAATGACAGACTTGCCAAAAGAACATTCATTTTTCATGGTAAAATATTTCCCCACAAAGTAGGAAAACATAACACTGAGAGTCTCTTGGCATAAAAGGACTGACACTCGTCATCCATCCAGCATGAGAGACACCTCCTACTGTTCTAACGCTCTGTCCGTCACCCAGGCTTTTCACTCATGCCTACTACACACTGACTTCCCTATAGTAATAATCTTTTTAAAAAATATCAAAAAAGATAAACTCATGCATTTGTAGCAACGTGGGTGGATCTAGAAGGGATTATGCTCTGTGAAATAAGTCAGAAGGAAAAAGAAAAATAACGGGTGGCTTCACTTATAGGAGGAATATAAGGGAACTGAATAAGGGATCAGGGAAAAAATAATAACAATAAAAACCTCCCAAAATAACAGCCCATTCTGCAGGGGAGGAGGAGAGAGAGGGCTCAAAACAAGGGTGGGAAGAGCACAAGGGACTATGGTGATAGTGCAGGGGTAAATTGGTGGTGGGAGTTTTATGGGGACTACACCTGAGAAAAGAAAGCAAACGTACAAAAATGAACAATGATGTAAAATATATATAAATAATTATTAAAAAAAATAGCATATGGAATCATAATCCTCGTTTCATGACTTCCCATAGTGAAATCTTCCCTTCTCTGGTATCTTCCTGTCCCACCTTGATTTCTTAATTTTAAAGTACTGATTATATCAGAGGATTGGTTTCAGGTTTTGACCTCAAAATTTCCCTAATCTCCAACCACCTCCTCAGTCTCATTTACTTTTGTTAGTAGAATAAGGGCCTCCCATCCAGAGCCCCTAGTCCCTGCCTCCCTGTTCTTCTCTAGAACTTGTTTACTTATTATTTTCATATCTGACATCTTTAATCTGTGTTTTTCCTTTACTGATTCTTTCTCTGTATACCACACACATTTGAAAACAAGGCAGCCAGCCCAATCAATATGCCATCTAGAGACAGATAGTTGAAGAGTCAGAAGCAAGCCGAAGTCACAGGATGGACACCCGACCACAGCAGTGAGGTTTGAACAGAGAAAAGAAGAAAGTAGTGCCTAGTTGAAAGTCCTCTTTGGGGGATTTTGGGCTCCAGTCACAGGGAGCAAGTTGTTTAGGGTGGCCAGTCCTTTCAAACAGAAACAAGTGACAGTGAAATTACTGCAAGAAAAATGAGGATTCAATGACTGACATGATATGTATGTGTAATGAAGGAACAATAAAAATAATCCTGAGATTCTGACTGGGAGAACGAGACCACTGATTTTACAAGCAGAATCTGGAGGGGAAGCAGATTTTGTGAGTGAGGCACAGGTTGGAAAATTAATTTTATGCTTTTGAATTTGAGCCATTGCATTCATCTAAGTGACAGTGTTTTGCAGACAGGTCAGAATAGAGATGGGAGGCAAAGCAGTGAGAAATGGAGGTAAGTACAACATTCAGCTCAGAGACTGGGTTCAAATACAACTTGGAACCCTCAGCAGTCACCATGCCATCTATAAACTTTCATTTAATTCTTACTATTTATTTTAAATATAATACACTTATTTCTATTAAAAATCAGAATGGTGTGTACCTGAATAATTGCATGGAAGAAGCAAATGCCAAATATTACTTGTCTCCACTTTTTTCCAAGTATATTTTCTTCAAAAAAAGAAGGTGTCATTTCAGTAAATGCTCGTCTGATATTTGCACGTAAGCCTTTTGGAGGCTCATTGGTTACCTGGATTTAGATGGAACACACGTGGTAGAGTGGGTGATTTTATGGATTTGCATTATGTTGTATTATATAGGTAGGGTGGAGTCACTGAAAGCGTGCAGATAACTGATGCCCACAGGACACTCCTGGCTTGTTTGAATCACCCAGGAAAATAGGGTCTTCGGATCTGTAGTGAACCAAAAGAATCTGAGACACTTTCATTTGGGGTTCATTTCTCTAAACATGGGTCAGAAAGTATGCTCAGGACTTCTTCAGTGGATTTTCTAATTAGCCACCTAAGATATCACCCCATACTTTGTCTTGATAACATGGGACAGAGAAGGATAAGTCATTCCTATTTCTGGGTGATCATTCATATGCAGAGGCTTCCCATATACTGGAAACTTCTAGCACTGAAATCGAGCATCCCTACTTTCTGTGTCTCCAATGCTGAAACATTTCTTTAACCCTGAGAGGGGCTCCATTCTCATCTCTCTGCATCCATGACATTTTCTTATACGGGTAAGAAAGGGGAAAGATTGAATGGCCAACAGGATTAGGGTATGCGAGGATGGGCAATGACTGGAGAAATTGTTTCTCTGCTTGCTATCAGGTTAAGGGAAAACAACTTCTATTATCTCTCCCCACCTTGGTTGCAGATTTGGCAAGGCCCTGAGCACTGGGCCTGAGCTCTGGGACCCATTTGGTAAGTGCACTGAAGCTAATAATTGCATGTGTGTCCAACCGTGAACACAGATTACCTTGACAGAATTTTGAAGAACTGTAACAGGAAATGTATTACTAGGCATGGAACTTAGAAAAAGTCGAAAAGTGTCCTTGATAATAACATCTGTTCAAAACAAAGACAAAACAACAAAAAAGAAAAATGCTTAAGTCTTAGTAATAATTTTACATAAGAAATAATTACCATAGGCATTTGCAGCAACATAGATGGAATTAGAGGGGATCATACTCAGTGAAATAAACCAGAAAGAAAGAGAAAAATATTGAATGGTTTCACTTATAACAGGACTATAGGGAAACCAAATAGGAGAGAGACACTCAGCGGGGTGGGGTTGGGGGGGTATAAGGGCACAAAATGGAGTAGAAAAGGACACAAGGGACCATGGAGATGGATATCTTATAAAAGATATCTTATAAAAGATATACATAACAATAAAAATATATATATTAAAAAAAAAGAAATAATTTCCATAGGAGAGAAGGAGGAAAATGCTGGAAGCTATGTTTAAACATTAGCTTTTATATTTTACGTATGTTATAAAATACTGTAAAAAATGCAGGTGGTGAAGTCTATATAGAAACTTCATACAAGAGAGTTTGGCAGTCTAGATACTAACACATTTAAGGAAAGAGATTAGGAACATATTAATTTTCCTATTTTCTGGTTAATGACTGATTTCCATAGCCTTGAAGATTTGTCAAACGCTCAATGATATCACCATATTTTGAGGGCTCATGCTGAATTGCTGCAGTAAATTTCCTTTCAGATGCTTTCCTTAGCATTAAAAACAAAAAGTTGTAATCCTAATCACCAGGGACTCCTGAATGGTAATGAGGATCTTTTTTTAAATAGATATTTTATTTATTTTTGTTATTCATATCTTTTACATTACTGTGTATTCCCCATAAGTTACACACCACCTGTTCACCCGTGGAGCCATCACCATAGTCCTCCATGCTCCCCTCTTCCCCGCCTTGAGCTCTGCCCCTCCCCTCCTACCCTGCTGAATGTCGCTTTCTTATTTGGCTCCCCTATATTCCTGTTATAAGTGAGACCATTCGATAATTTTCTCTTTCTTTCTGGCTTATTTCACTGATCATGATCCCCTCTAGGTCCATCCATGTTGCTGCGAATTGCATGTGTTTGTCTTTTTTGAATGCTGAATAGTATTCCATTGTGTATATGTACCACATCTTCTTGATCCAGTCATCTATTTTTGGGCATCTGGGTTGTTAGTGAGGATCTTCTTGTCATTTTTCTTTAAAGGGAAATAAGTCACAGATCCTGCAGGCAATGTCAGGCCATCTCTTATTTGCACAGCAAAGAGTGGAGATCTAGAATGTAGATGTGACTTTATCTTTGTTGGGAGCAGTCTTCAGAAGCAAGGGCAGGCTGGAACCAGGAAGTGAGGGGCCTTTAGGGGAATGTTGCTAAGTCCTGGCTGTGGCTTGACAACCAGTGTAGGCTGGCCACTCTGCAAAGGAATAACTCTTTTCCTTGATAGGTAGCAGTAAGTAAAGGCACTTGCAAGATCAGGTATACATAGTTCTCACCTTCCTAGAGATCTTTCTGTGGCCCGGGCACAAAGGCAGACCCCAGGAAAAGGGCGCTGGGTAACTCAGATTGGTGGTTTTCCCCCATAGTCTCCAGGCAGAGTGGTGATGTGGGGCCTACACAGTTTATTATCAATGAAACAGTTCCTAAAGTTTCAATCATTTTATACTAATACTTAAATGGGAATAGATTCGAACTCCACTTCTCTCTTTGTGGCTCACAATACTCTCTTGAGTGGGAAAGAAAGTGGTGATATTATAGTTAGTGTTAGCTCCATAGCTTGGGGCTATGAGGCAATGTGAAGGGTAATTATCATGCTAGTTCCAGAGGATTAAAAAGTGGTGAAACACTAAGGGAACTGGCAATTTGCACTCTTTCCCGCTTGCCTCTATGATTCTACAGTGAAAGATTTAATTTCCTTTCTTTGTTCTAAGTTCACTTTTCTGTTTCTTTTTTAAAGATTTAATTCAAATGGCCTCTCATAGAAGGCAATATGAAACAGAAATCATCTAGCGCATCAAACCGTGACCTTGGAGTTTGAAGATCTTTGTCTGAGTCTGGGTCATATAACTAACTAAATCTCTTTAGGTCATAAATTTCCTCTTAATATAGGGAAACACAATGCCTACAATAAAGAACTATTTTAAGGACCGAATTCAACAGAAAAGGCTACACAAAAATGACATTATGCAAATGCTATATCTTCAGCATACTTGGATCTGTGAAGGTTTTAATGAGCTCCTCCATTGCCAACATCCAAGAAACAGCAAGATGGCAGTTTTGCAAAAATACCCAGTTTCCTGATTTCATTGCCTCTTTGATCATTCTTTCAGCAATGGGTCCTTGTCCTTGCCCCAGTGAAATTGACTGTACCCTGAATTAAGCAAAAATAATAAATACTGTTTTATGTCCTTCTTAAGCAATACAAATATTAAGAAATATAAATACAGGAGACTCTTATGGATGTTATGTACATATTTCAAAGTCTTATTCTGAAAGATGTTAAATGTATTTTTCTTACTTTCTGGTTTTCAAAAAACATTTTATTATAACACACACAGAAAAGTACAAAAGACAAATACACAGTTCTATGAATTATCACAAATGAACATCTGTATTTGAGAAGAGATCTTTGTCAACAGTCAGAGACATCTCTCCTATGCTCTTTCCTCAGTTATTTTTTCTTCCTTCTCCCCACAAGTACTCATTATTCTGACTTCCGAAACTATAGGTGTTTTTAAAAACTTAAAAAAAATTGAAGTCTAACATTTTTAGAGAAAAAGTACACAAGTCATTAGTGTAAGGCTTAATGAATTCTCCCAAAATGAATATACACATGTACAACCAGCTAAGTAAAAAATAAAATAAAAAAACATAATTAGCACTCTCCCAATCAATATTCTTCCTCACTCTTAAAGGCAACTATTTTGAATTCTGTTGCACCATAGATTAATTTTATTTTTTTTGAAATATATATTCATGGAACCACATAGAATATATTCTTTAATACTTGGTCTATTTCAACGAACATTGTGTTTTTAGATAAACTCACGTTATTGGGTGCTTACTGTGGTTTATTCATTTTCACTGCTGTATAATGTTCCACTATGTGATTGTATCACAATTTATTTATCCATCCTGCCCTTTACTGAGTTACTTTGGGCTCTTGGCTATTACATACAATGCTGCAACACACATTCTTGTGCATATCTTTTGGCATACATGTGCACTCCACTTTGTTGTGCATATTCCTTGGAGTGGAACTGCTGTCTGGTAGAACATATGTATGTTTAACTTCTTTATAATAGCAAACTCTTTCCCAAAGTGACACCACCAGTTTATACTTCCACCAGCAGTACATGAGGGTTCTTGTTTCCCCACATTCTTGCTAATACCTGGTGGGCATATAGTGGTATGGTATCTCATTGAGGTTTAAAATTGCGTCCCTTTTCATAGATTTATTTATTGACCATTTTGCTACTACCTTTTGTATCTTCCACTCCCCCTCTCCCTTTTTTTGGTTGGGTTACCTGTCTTTTTTTTTTTTTTGATATCCAAGTGTTCCTTATAATTGGATATAAACTCTTTTGTCATCTCTTTACTGTCTCCACATATTTGCCCTTTCCAGAATATCTGTAGCTGTAGTCACACAATAATAATCTTTCAGGTTGATTTCTTTCACTTAGAAATATGCATGTAAGGTTTGTCCATAGTTTTTCATGACTTGATAGTATATCTTTTTAGCACTAAATAATATTCCATTGTCTGGATGTACCACACTTCTCCAAGTTCACTTTTTCTTATTTTTCTTCTAATCTGTTGTATTACTGAAATGATTTTCTTCATTCAGTTATTCTAATTTTAATTGCTTTTTACTTGTATCCTTTTTATAAATCCTGTCTCTGATATTCTCTATTGGTGAGACATCATTTTCAGGTTTTCCTTTTGCTCTTTGAGCATATTTAAATAGTTAAAGTTTATCTAGTAAGTCCAACATCTTCTCTCCATAAGGACAAGCTCTTATTACTTACTTGATGAATGCACACTGCTTTGCTCCTTTGGATTCCTTGTAGTTTTGTTGTTGTTGAAAACCAGACATTTTAAATATTACAATGTGACAACTCTGGAAATCAGATTCGCTCCTCTTCCCAGTGTTTGATGTTTTAAGATGTTGTGGTCAATAATTATGGTTTGTTTAGTGATTTTTCTGAACTAATTTTGTAAGGATGCAGTTATTGAAGTCTGTTTGGTTAGCTTAATGGAGGGACTGGTAATATTACAGAGCTTTCATTAAAAGCCTGGTACAACAAAAAAACCTACCAGATCTTGCAGATGGGCTCTGTATATGTGCTGGGGCCTGCCTTCAATACTTAACTAGGAAGTTCACAGCTAGAAGTTAGATCTTAGGGCCTTTTCAGGTCTTTCTGAGCGTGTACTCAGCCTTGGGCATGAGCAGTGTTTTAGAGTTCCAAGAATACTTGGGAGATTTCCAAAACCCTTAGTCCCACAAATTTCTCACTCCTACTTTTTCTCCTAGGCTTTCTTTTTTGCCTATTATTTGCTCCAATTGTTATCTCTTGTCCCAGGTGGCAGTGTCTAAAACATTTACCTTTAAGTCTTTTGACAAATTTGTTCCCCCACTCCTCAGGGGAGCCCTTCTCTAACCTGGGAGAGTTCCTAGTTAGCTGGAATAAAAGCAAATCCTTTGAGCCATCCTTCAGTGAGCCAAGAGACAGGACAAAAACAAACACTCAATTCCCCCAAGCAAGGTCTGTTCTCCCTCTGGTATCAGAACCCACAATGGGAACTTAATAACTGCTCAACTTAATAATTAAGGCTACTGCCAAACTGGGGCCTGGAGGTTAGGGCAAGTTAAAGTGGTGAGAAGCTCTGCTGCCTAGATTCAGTTGCCTTTGTCTTGATTAAGCATTCACCTGGGTGCTATAAACCTTGACTATTTTTCAGAGTTCTGACAAAGGTGATTCTGACAGTTTTTGACAGTTTGTTAATTTTGTAAGGGACTGACTTTTGAAGTATCCAATGCTGCCATTTTTTTTGCTGATGTTATCTTGGATACTCTTGGGTCTTGCATTTCTATGTGTCTTAGAAATATTTTGTCAATTTCTACAAAAAAAAAGGGATTTTTGATTGAATTGTATTGAATACATAGATAATTTTGGGGGAGTTCTGAAAGACTCTACAGTATTGAGTCTTTCACTTGATGAATAATCCATTCACTTATTTAAATCTTTTTGATTACTTTCAATGATTATTCTTTTCTGTGAATCGATCTTTTCTTTTATCAGATTTGCCTCTGGATATTTCATTTTTTTGATATTATAACGAATGGTATCTTTTAAAAAAAGTTTAGTTCCTCTTCATTGCTAGTATATAACACAACATACATTTTGTCCAATAACCTTAAAAAACTCATTAAAAAATTAAGATATCATTTATCAGAATACAAGAATATCATAATTTTGCTGTTCTCTAAGTATTTCTAGATTTTTAGTTTAGTTTTCTTCTTTTTTCCTCCTGAATACACCAAAAACTTAGCACTCATTAACATCCCTGAATACACCAAAAACTTAGCATTCATTAACAATCTTTTAACATCCCTCATTTCCTGATTGAATTCTTTTACTTCATTATTATGGAATATTTAAGATATAAAAGGTGCCAACTTGACTGGGCCACAGGATACCCAGACATTTGTTCAAACATTATTCTGGATGTATCTGTGAAGGTGTTTCTGGATGAGATTAACATTTGAATCTGCAGCTGAATTAAGCAGACTGCCCTTCCTAATGTGGATGGGTCCAGCCTAATAAAGAATTGAATAGAAGAAAACATTTGAATAAGAGACTGTCTCCTGCTGACCATTTGTCTTTTCTAGCTATTGCATTCAGACTAAAAATTTGGTCTGTTTATTTTAAGACTGAACTCCATCAGTTCTCTTGGTTTTCAGGGCTGTGAACTTGAAATAGAACCACACATCAGCTCTCCTGGGTCTCCAGCTTGCAGATCTTGGGATTTCGCATCCTCCGTAATCATGTAAGTCCTTATAATGAGATTACAATATTATTTATCTGTATGCAGTAGATATATACATATAACAGTAGTATATAAATTGCTATATATAATGACATACATATGTGTATATATAATGTATCTTACAGCTGTATCATAATGTGTGTATATACGTGTGTGTGTGTGTGTGTGTGTGTGTGTGTGTGTGTATGTAAGATCTCCTATCGGTTCTGTTTCCATGAAGAAATCTGATTAATATAGACTATGAACTCCAATTGAACATTCTGGATCTGTCATCCTCCTTAGAAAAGCCACTCCACAAGGGTCTGTCAGACCTAAAAACTATCCTGTTAGACATAACACCCCTACTTTTCCCTGTCACCCTGAGATCTTGTGCACTTTTTTACCCATCCAGATAATCTTGGGGGAGGACTATAGGAAGAAGAGCTTTCATGAGAAAAAACTACAAAACAGCTTACCCAGAAGGTGACATTTAAATCAGAAGAAAATACAATATGTAAAGAGGCAAGTTTAAGCTTTCCCCTTGCCCCCACTGTCCAGCACAGTAGATGCTCATGAGAAAGATAAGATTAGTAATACAACAAAAATTTTTGCATATTTGAGTGCAGAGTAAACAACAGTTCCTTTACATTAAGATAATGTCTTAACAGATTTTAATCACTAGCTCACTATATTATTATACTTTTAACATTTTAAACAACCTCCACTTTGTTCAAATGAAATTTTCATCTGCTTTTATGATTTTTTGACCCTACTTTTACAACATACATAGCCAAACGTGAGCTTATCCTTATTTTATTTACTAAAGGATACCTGGATGTAGGAATCATGTTCCACAGAGAAGAAAAAAGGCAAAGTATAACAAAGATTTGTTCACATGAATTATTAAAACTATGCACACTAGGACCTTACCGTTCTGAATACCCGCTCTCCCGGGCAAATCTCTGAAAGGCACCCATGGGATCAGAGCCTGTGCTTAGGATGAACACCAGGGGGGTGGCACATGACATATCTTGATACAGAGTAGCCAGGTCCACAGGGGGTGTCTCTACAAAGCTTTTCCCCAGATTTTCAATGACAAAGTCTGTAAGAGCAAAAACCACCTGAAATTTGAAAAGAAAAACATTAAAAAAAAAAGACTTTGGGTGAGGATTCTTCATGATTTTCTTCTATTTCCCTCCTTCAGCTCCTCAAAGGTCGGTGCCCTCTCTTACATGCATTCTCTCCTCATTGGATATATTTCTTCCTATAGACACAATTTAGTGGATCTGTAGACCAGAAACTGCTGATTGCCAAGGTGCTTAACTACTCTATGAAAGGACTTTCCTTAATTGCACTCCCCCTCAGTTACTACTTTATCCTTGTGGTCCCCTTCACAAGCCAGGTTCTCAGAAATGACTCTATATTGTCCCCCAATCTTCATCTCTCATTTACCCATAAGCTTTTTCTGATCTTTTTTGGGAATCAGTATCAGCTCTAATGACCATGCCCATGCTTGGCCATTTCCTACACCAATGTGTTTCCTTCACTAGTCCCACTTTAGCCAACTTATCCCATTCCTGCTCTTGCAGACCTCATCCTCTCTTAGGCCATATAGAGCCTTTGGGCGAGAGAAAAAGATATATCTTCTTCAAAAGACTTGTGCCAGAAAGCTGTCACAATAAAATACAAACCTAACCATAATATCTGCAATATGAAAGTCTCCCCTAAGTTTGTGTGCTGCACATCTTGCACAACTGTGAATAACAACTCTGCTTTAACATTAATTCTTCATTAGATGTTGGTTATCAGCCAAAGACTTACCATGTTTATTTTGTTGTTGCTTTTTATTGTTTCTTTTGGTGTTGGCCTTGGATTGTACCTTTTATGGATAACCTGGGAAAAGATGTTCATCCACTTGCCCACTTAAGTGAAAACGTATTGTGGTTCTAACTACACAGGTGGTGTGGTCCAGAAAGTATGGCCCCACAATAGGGCCAACGGCATCTAGAGTTTAGTTCTAGCTGTTTCATCAATATGAGTAAGTATAATGGCATCATCATCATTATAATTTTCAAAATATTTTTGATGATATGAGCTATTTATTTGCTTTTTAATTTGATAAAAAGTATTCAGAGTTTACAATCAACAACATATGAAGCAAGTTTAGACTTATGTTTAGGTTTATCCTCTATGTTGTTTTATAAAACAGGTTTTGTTTGGTAGTATAATATGGGTAAGGTGTTCAGTTGAAAGCATTGATTATAAGAATTTTCATATCTCTGTAAATTAGTTAAGATTGAGTTTATCATTTGTCACTTGATCACATCTGGAGAGTTGTCCTGGGACATGTTCTAAGAGTGTCCTGGTGTTCAAGGATGTGATAGGATTAAGAGTAATTTTTATAATGAAAATTTTGAGCACTATAAAACTAGAGAATAATGAACTTGATGTTTCACCCAGCTTCAACATTTATCAAGACAAGGTCAATTTTATTGCATCAATACCCACTCACTTCTGCATGTCTCAGGATTATTTTGAAGCAAATCTTATGTGATACATTATCTCATTCTTAAGAAATTCAGCACATCTCTACAAGATAAAAATTCTTTAAAACACATATAACTATAGTACTATAATCACATCTAAACCCCTCCCCCAATAATTGCTTAATATCTTGAAATGTCTAATCAGTGTTCACCATTCCCTAGTTAAATTATAAATGCCTCTGTGTGTGTGTTTAAGCATGATATGGTTTAATCAGGATCTGCTTAAAGCTAACACAGAGATAGATTAGTTTGTCTATGTCTCTTCTAATCTATAAGTTTTGCCCTTCATCTCCTCTTCCTCTTGCAAACAAACAAACAAACAAACAAACAAACAGACAAACAAACAATTGTTGTTGAAGAAACTACAGTATATGCCTTGCAAAATTTCTCATGGTCGAGAAATTATCTGACTCAGAATCTTCCTCTCCATTACATGTCTGTTCCAGTGAATTTATCAGCTGTGCCCCAGGCATTGTTCTATCACTATTTGAGGTGACACACCAAGGCTCAGGGTCCCTCTTGCCATTCAACATCCCTTCTTACAGTTCTTTGACCTCTAGATATGGAGCACATCATCTCATCTCTTCCTCAGTCACCCACACTCATGACTACTCATTGGGCATTGCCAGCATTTGGAATTACTCATTAGAATTTTACTTAACTTAGATCACAACTTTTTCTACCATTCTAGGTGTACTATACTTAAAAGTAGTATACTTTTACTGGCAATATCGATGGACTCGTCCTCAATTTTTCTATTGCAATCATTCGTACCCCAGGTCAATAACTGCAACCAATTTCTGTGTTCTTACAGGGATGAAAGAAAACCTTACAATACAGCATTAATATCTTCAAACTGTGAATTGACATTCTCCAGTTAGTTCTCTTTCATTTTCCACAGGAACAACCTCCATTTTTCTCTAATGCCTTCTGAAACTTAACATTGAATTCTCAGCAGGTAATATTAATTCTTTATGAGTAACAAAATTGGGGATTATATCTGCATACAAAGTCTGGAACTGTCTACAATGCTTCACTCATCCTGTTGATAACTTTCTGTATCAAAACTGTGTATCTCCTTGGTTACCACATCACTTCTTTCTCCTGGTGTTCTTGCCACTCTGACTATTCCTCCTCATCCTTTCTCTCTGTCCTTTAAAAGTTGGTGGTCCTCAGGGTTTCACTGTCTACCCACCTATCCTCTTATACTACTATGGGTTATTCCTCTAAGATTTCAACAAATCCATTGTTTTACTTTTCAGCTATATGCTGATGATTCCCTAATCTTTATTTTAATCCATATTTCTGTCTAGTGTTTTCTACCAATATATTGATTGGTATCCAAGCTGATATTCATTCTGATAGCTGGCAGGCACTGTAGACTCAGTAACATCTTTCTCTGACACAGTTCTCCTTCCACATTAGGTTAGTTGTTGATATAACTATACCCTTCGGTACCCAAGTAGGAACTGGTAGCCAATCAGTTGCTTTATTTCCACCCACATCCTTATCTCTTCAATCTACTATCTCTCTCCTAATTCAGGTTGCCATAATCTTGTATATGGACTATTTCAATTGTCTTCAAACTGGTCTTGGTTACTATAGCTTTGTTCTATTAAATTCTTTTCCCTATTGTTGCTTAGATCTGAATGGCCCATCGATTCCCTATTGATGTACTCCAGCAGACTCTGTTCTCCCTGGCAGAGAGCACAGTTCCCTAACTAGGGAAGAACAACCAGGTCCCTGGTGGTTGCTTCAGGCTTTTATTTCATCATTTTCTATAATAAAAAGCCTCTATTTCTCAGAACTATCTCCCAAATTTGGACATTGTTACTTTCTAAATAATAAGTTCATTAATCATTTTACTGGTTGATGGGCTTTAGTAGAAATAATTATAACACAGTCCTTTAGTTTAGGAACACTTACCTTTTCTTCTTTACAGCATTTAATAAGGATTAGCTTTTGGAAAGAACTTAATTCTGGTTGCCAAAATTCATGCTTTGTCATCTCTTTATCCTGTGTGGTGGGTTCCTCTTCCTCTTTTTTAGGATAGTATTCCAACTTATATGGGTTAATATAAGTCTCAAAAGATCCTGTAAACACAATTTAAAAACATGCTTTAATTAGAATTGTTTTGACTTCAAAGTTAAATAAATAAATTTGGTAATTAAAATTTTTCTATATTATTAATGCAACCTCTATCAAAGGTCACATTGAATCTCTTCAAAGAACAAGAACAGGTAATATTGAAATGCATATGGAAACACAGAAAACCCAAAATAACTAAAGCAATCATGACAAGAGAAAGGGTGATGCTATAACACCCCTAGACTTCAAACCATACTACAAAGCTATAATAATCAAAACAGTATGGTACTGGAACAAGACCCAGACGCACAGAACAATGGAATAGAAAGTTTATTTTTTTAAAGTTTATTTTTCATTTTATTAAAATAGAAAGTTTATTCCAGAAATAAACTTTCACCTCTATGGACAGCTAATTTATGACAAAGGTATCAAGAGTATACACTAGAGAAAGGAAAGTCTCTTCAACAAATGGTGCTAGGAAAACTGGACTGCCACATGCAAAAGAATGAAACTAGATCACCACCTCACACCTTGCATAAAAATTAAATAAAAAAGGATATAAGATATAAAATCTGAAACTATAAAATGCATTGAAGAATATATGGACCAAATACTCCATGGCGTTGAATCAGAGATATCTTTGGGGGATTTATACCCAATGGCAAGAAAAGCAAAAGTTAATATGAACAAATGGGATTACATCAAAACAAAAAGCTTCTGCACAGTGAAAACTATCAGTAAAACAAAAAGATACCCTACCAAATGGGAGAAAATATTTGCACATCAACTATCTGACAAAGGGCTGATATCTAAAATGTATAAAGAACTCATACAACTCAGCAAAAAGAAAACAATTAACTTAATCAAAAAATGGGTAGAAGAGGGGCCTCCCCGGTGGCGCAGCGGTTAAGTGCTGCGCTGCGGAGCTGTCGGCAGCGGCGACGCGAGTTCGACGCCCGGCCAGGGGGAATCCCACATGGTGGGGCAGACCTCTCCTGCCTCGCCCGCTGCTCCCCTCAGCAGTGTACCTCTGATCTGCCTGTTCTGCTCCCCACTCTGTCTCTGGTGAACCCTCTCACCGCCCCACGCCTCTGGCCTGTACCCCCAGCTTGTATGTAAAAATAATAATAAAAAAAATAAATAAAAAAACTCCTCACTTTCACCTGCTCCATTTGAAAAAAAAAATGGGTAGAAGAACTAGATCGACACATCTCCAAAGAAGACACACAGATGGCAAACAGGCACATCAAAAAAATGCTCATGATTACTTATCAGGGAAACACAGATCAAAGCTACAGTGAGATAGCATCTCATACCTGTGAGAATAGTCCATATAAAAAAATCCAGAAATAACTAGTGTTGGCGAGAATATGAAGTACAAAGAAGGCTTGAACACTGTTGGTGGGAATGTAGACTAGTTTAACTCCTATGGGAAATAGTACGGAGGTATCTCAAATGTTAAAAATAGAGCTATCATATGAAAAGAAATTCCACAAGTAGGATTTACCTGACGAATACAAAAGTACTAATTCCAAGGGATATTTGCACTTCTATGTTCATTGCAGCCCTAATTACTACAGCCAAGTTATGGAAACAACCTATATGTCCAAAGACAGAGGAATGAATCAGAAAAATGTGGTGTATGTGTACAATAGAATACTGCTTGGCTATTAAAAAAAAGATGAACTCTTGCCATTTGTGACCACATGGGTGGAACTGGAGAGGATAAAACTAAGCAAAATAAGTCAGAAGGAAAAAAAACCAAATACTGCATGTTTCATTTACATTTGGAATATAGAGAAACAAAGGAACAAATAAAACCAACCAATAACAAACCCTTGGTATCTGACTGCAAAACTGAGGCAGCAGGGGAGAGTCGCAGGAAGTGGGGTAGGGAGGGAGCCCAGTGGAGCATGATGGAGCATTATTGGGGCTTTGGTAGTGGGCACTGTGTGAAAACACACATTTGTGTAGGTTTGAAACTATATGCCTTAAAATAAATAGAATGACATAAATCAACTTTACCTCAATTAAAAAATTCTCTGAATTTATTACAAATGTAAATATATCAACCTACTGATATCCAAATTACCTAAAAAGTGAAGATTTTAAAATTGGATCAGAAAACAAATTCAAGAGCAAACCACTTACAAAAAACAAAGCGACACCAAAACAGTGGAAAGCTTAAAAATAGAATCATTCAGGTGCATTCATCAAATGTGGATAAAAAAGAAAACTGAAGTGATAAGAGTAACATTAGATAAATTAGAATTCAGGGCAAACATAAGTACATGGTATAATGTAGTCAAGCCCTATAGTAAAAATAATAAAATGAACTTAGATGTGCCAGATAATGGCATAAAAACGCATCAAATAATCATTGATGCAAGTAGAAGAAAAAGCAGGAAAACACTTATAATGCTTGTAGGGAATATACAATTATTAGCCTGTGATAGTTGACGCAAGTAGAAAATTCTAGCATATGCAATTTCAACAAAATAAATAATACATGAATAAATTGAAATACATACAACTTGTGTCCTAATAATCAGAATACACTGCTTCTCTGCCCTCATGGAATATTTATAAGAAATGGGTTTGCGTCTCACATGACAGTTAGATCCTAGTTACTCCTTACAATGGATATTACATGTATTAGCACTGAAATTCCTGTAGGTTTGGGGAGCAGTGTGCTGTAAGCCTCTCAGTAAGCCGGTACAGCCAGTGTGTCCTCCAGCAATGATACAGATTCCTGGAGTCAGACATTAGGCAAAAGAGTTGACTTGTGTTTCAGACTAGAAAGCCCCTTTGTCCAACAGGGTTGTTGGGAATCTCCTCTGAGAGCATACTAAAAGCAGTCAAAATGCTGGTGACAGAAATTTAGTGACACTTAGAAGTGTGTACTTCTGCAAGACTTCTAACTTCTATATGGAACATGGACAATTACCTGTTGTGAGACCACAGTGCTGTTTAATTCACGGTGGTTTCACTATTCTAAGCACCAGGTAGTTGAATTATTTATGCTAAAAGGACTTCTTTTCTCTTGGGGTGCCTATTATTTATGGTATAATCACTAGGGCTCTGGCTAGTAAGGCAGGTTAGACAGCATATCACAGCTAAGTGATAATTCTCAACTAATAGGACATGAATCACTTAGAAACCATAAAAGACAAAAGGTTAAGGCAATTAGAAGATTTTTGAAGATAAGAATGATATTGGAATTATTAAACTTCACCTGCAAAAGATCACTTTTAGAACACAAACCACCCTATCATACATGTTCAGACCTTCATAATTCCATAGATTTCTGTAGCCAGACTTGACACTTAACATATGAAATCAGTAATGTTTTAAATTGCTGAAACTTCAGTTCCAATTGACAGGAATAACACATGCATCTTTTGTCCAAACAAGATAAGTTGTTTCCAGAATTTGCCTTTCACTTCCACCCCTTCCTTCTGTGTTTATGAAACTCCATTTGCCCCTTTCTTCTTTGGGTCTGTCCCTAACTGTCCATCTCAAGGTTTCTTCTGTGAGTATTTTTCCTTTTGTGTTCTACCCTCGATCACTAGCTGTTTTGTTTAACTGGTCCACAGAATAGAAACAATTTCTATTTGATGCACTTATTGAAGAAGAATTAAGTTTTTATTGGCTTTATTTAGTAATCAAAAAAGTTTATCAGAATCCCAGAAATTCTAGTCCACGTAGACTTTAAGTTGCCATACTTACCAGATGTACTCAGTTAAATAAATATTCACATCAGAACTATGAGAACAATTACCAAAAAATAGAAATAGGACATATAGCTTCAAATAAGTAGAGTGGGAAGTCAAAAGAATGTGGATAATAAAGAAAAGGAGCAACAAGGGAAAAAACCTGTAAAGAAAAAAATACTTCTAAAATGAGATGATAGAAATTCAGTCCAAATAGATCTGGGCTTCTCCGTCTCACCACTGCTGACATTTTGGACTGTGTGGTTATCTGTTGCGGAGGCTTATTCTGAACATTGTAGGATGTTTAGCCCCAGCCCAGGTGTCTGGCTACAAGATGCCAGTGTCACCAACCCAGTGTGGCAACCAAAAATATCCAGACATTGCCAATGTCCTCTGTGGGATAAACTCTGCCCCAGTTGACAGTCACAGATATAGATCAATAATCATAAGAGAGAGAAGAGCACAAGGGACTATGGTGATGGTGCACGGGTGAACTGGTGGGGGGAATTTTACGGGGACTACACCACAGGGGAGAAAGCATGCATTGTACAAAAAAAAGAATGATGTAAAATATATATATATAATAAAAAAATAGTCATAACAGATATAAGTGGATGAAATTTGCATGTTAAAGAGACTCACACTACTTAGAACATCAAAAACATCAAAAACATGATGATGACACAAAAGAATTGAAACTGAGGAGTGTAGGGCATATGGGGGGGTGTGTGAGGAAACTAACCAAGAGCAAACTGTAGTAATAATAACTAACATTTGAAAATATATTTTAAGGCAAAAAAGTACTATATAGAGGGAAGAATATTACTTAATGAAAAGGAAAAATTTACTAGGAAGAAAATAATTTTAAGCCTATTTGTAACTGACAGCAACTTTCTATAGAATATAGTGGGAAAATTTCAGATTTACAAAGAGAAATTGTTAATCATAGTGGTATACCTTTAAATCTCTCTCTTAGAAATGGATAGATCAAGTACAAAAATAGTAGAAAAATAAATGCCACAATTAGCAAGTGTGAATTAAAGGTTGGAATCATTTATCCAAGAAATGACACACAGGCCCTCCCTGGTGGCGCAGCGGTTAAGTGCTGTGCTGTGGAGCTGTTGGCAGCGGAAACACGAGTTCCACGCCCAGCTGGGGAGATTCCCACATGGGGCGACAGACCTCTCCTGCCTTGCCCGCTGCTCCCCTCAGCAGTGTATTTCCGTAGATCTGACTGTTCTGCTCCCCACTCTGTCTCTAGTGAACCCTCTCACTGCCCCATGCCTCTGGCCTTTACCCCAGCTTGTATGCATAAAATAAATAAATCTTTAAAAAAAAAAGAAATGACACATGGAACATTTTACATAAACTGGTCTAAATAAATTACAAAGAACCAATTTCATGCAAACCATGAATATAATTTCCATAGTTCAATTAAATGATAAACAATAAAAAGATAGGCCCTCCAAAACCCTAAATGCTTTCAAACTAAAATGTGCACTTTTAGAACTGAAAGGCTACATATTAAAACGTGTTAACATAGAAAAGTTAACATAGAATGTTCTAATTCAGAGAAGCCATTGCTTCTGGGGAAGAGGAAAAGGGACCTGTGAACAAGTATGAGGGTGACTTGGAATGCTGCATTGTTCTAGTTCTTGATTTGTGTGGTGGCTCATAAGTATATTCAGTGTTTGATAATTGATCAAGTTGTACAATTATTGTAGGTATGCATATACTTTTGTATATATATTATCCTTCACTAAGTGGTATCCCTCAATAAATGCTTCATGGGCCAAGTTAAGAATTGAGAAAACAAGTAATTCATTATTTCTTAATAATGAAGAAACTCCTAAGTGAAAAGCACTGCTTTACAAAAGAGGCTCAAGGCAACATTAAAGTTAGGCTCTATGAACTATTTACCACCCCCCAAACCAGAGGCCACATTACCTAATTGTATGGAAATAGGATGTAACAACATATAATGTGTAAGTCCTGCAAAAACTGGAAATGATTCTTCTAAGTCACAGCACGTGAACCACGTGGCAGTAAGCAACCAGGGAATGTCAGGCTTAGGTGGGCGTTCCTATCAGAAAGCAGAAATAAAACAGGTAATTCACAAAAACAAACACAAAATACACTTTTCCCTTGTCTAGGTGAAAGATCAAGCTCTAAGAGAATATTCTAGATCACCATGTACCCATAAGTAGTAAGATAGTGAAAAACAAAAGGTGTTCAATCAATTCTACCCACAAGCCTTTGCTCCGTAGTGCAGCTGACAGGAGCTCTTCAGGTTGGTGTTTACATAAAAGCAACTGATCTGGTGAAGGGCAAAAATTAAATCTGTTAAGAATACTTCCAGCCTAGTTTTCAACATGCCACACCAGTCTATCCTGACTCCCTGATACTCTTATGATTAATGATTTTTTTCCCCTAGAAAATGTATCAGGTTATCAGACGTCCTCACCTCTAGGTGATGGGGAAAGCTGAGCAGAAGAACAATACCAGTAGCATAACAAGTGGCAGTCTCCTTCCAGCAAGGTTGAGTGTATGTCTAATCATTTCTGGGAAATGAAATAAACTTTATCTCCCCAGAAATTCCTGGGAAAAGTGTTGTGCCATCTGGCAATATTCCACGAAGCATTTAAATGTGGGTAAGCAGTTTAAAAAGAGACAGCTGTGACTATGGACTGAAATGAGTTATTTGAAAATTTCTTGAGTATTTGCTTAATGTTCTATACTACATTTTAAAACAGCTTTATTGAAATATAATTTACTTGCCATACCCACCTAAAGTATACAGTCTAATGTAAATTTAATAGCATTTTAGAAATCTCAAAAATATACACAACTATTCCCACAGTTTTAGAATATCTCATAACCTCAAAAACTCCCCATATATCCTTTACTACCCTCCTATCTGTCTATGTTCCCTAGCCTTAGATAAGTATGAAACCACTTTCTGTCTCTATAGATTTGCCTATTCTTAACACTTCATAGAAGTCAAATTTTATATTATGTGGTCTTTCGTGGCAGACTTTTTCCACTTAAAGTTTATTCATGTTGTGGTTTTTCTCAATACTTCATTCCTCTTTATGATTGAATACTATTCCATTATAAAGGCATACATAAAACAAATAGCCACTCCTCTGTAAGTATTAAGGAGAATTCAGAGTGGGGTTGAGATGGATTTGCAGGCAAGAATTGGGGGACTGTGGTTCACTCCTGTGAGCCTTGGAGATTGTGGAATGTGGGCGAGTTAGGCCACTTTAAAGTACTAAAATAAAGTTAGACAGGAGAATGAACACGAAGAAGGAAACTATAGCAAAATTACTATTCCAGTATTACAGAGTCCAGGCAAGAGAGGCTCATGATATCACAAACAGTATTGTCAAATCTGTAAATTACAGCTTTAGTTGGACTTTAACTCTTCATATTTGGGAGATAGCAAACTTTTCAATGTTTCCAAAACATATTCACATCTACTAGCCCATTGGTTACTCATGTCTCTTCTGTATAGGCGAGGACACCACTATGTACATAGGTTCAATGTGACTGACAATACACAGCTACTGGAGCAGAGCTAAGTGACAGCCCGGACCTCCTCAACCCCAGTGCCCTCTCCACGGCCCACAAATCAAATGTATAACCTGGGGCCTCCCTGGTGATGAAATGGGTAAAGTCTCAGCACTGTGAAGCTATCTGCAGCCACTGCAGCATGAGTTCGACCCCCGGCCAGGGAGCTCCCCACACGGTGCAGCAGACCTTTCCTGTCTTGCCTGCTGCTCCCTTCAGCAGTGTATTCAGTTAATCTGCCTCTTCTGCTCCCCGCTCTGTCTCTGGTGAATCCTCTCACCCTTCCACACACTTCTGGCCTGCACCCCAGCTCTTGTATGAATAAATAAATAAATCTTTAAAAAATGTATAACTTGCTGCCACTGGGAAGCTTTGGTAGGTGTGTGTGGGCTCTATGCAGAATAACATTTATCATCTAAACTTGCAACAAGTACCTTTTCTAATCCTGCTGAACCACGGAGAAAGAAATTCCATTCTGCATCTGTTAGGCTTCCTTGCTGACGCATGAGCTCCACACACAGCATAAAGCTGTAGATGAGTTTATGTTGCTCAAAAAGTCCTCTTGAAACATTAACATAAGCAGTAAGGAGAGTTTGTTCCAGTAGTATGACCATGCGCTCCTGTAGATTCTCTGTCTTTTCAGAAGTTTCAATTGTTGTATTGAACAACTGTATGAAAGAGTGCCATCAATATCTCTCATTTAATTCAATTCCTGTGGGGGATAAAACCAGATCCCTGCCCTTCACCCTGCTCCCCATATTTAGTGAGTAAATAGCAGCACAAGTGACAAATGTTGTACTATGGAAATGTCCAAAATTCATCCACACTTGGTACGTGACATTTATTTTCTGCATTTGCCTCTCTTCATTTTTCAGAAGTGGACCAGTGCCAACCCTGACAATATTTAAAAGGCGTCATCACAAAGACAAACTGTAAGACCAACCCTTGAAAGCTGACCATAGATCTGAGACATTGAGGAGGAGGAGGGAGAGGAAATGGTGGGGAGGAGAGCACCATGGAATACAGTGGAGGACTATGGGTGCTTTGTTGGTGGGAATTATGGTGACCACACCTGAGGGGAGAAATTCTATGTTGTGAGAAAATAAACAAGGAGGTTTAAAAAAAGACATCATCTTGATGTGAGACAGAAAATGTTGGAAAATGGATTTTTATATCAACTCAGATTGGATAATCACTTTGGGTTGGGCAAGGTAAGGTACTGGGCTCTTCTTGGCACTTCCCCTAGTTAATACTTGGGGTATGGGAAGAATATGCTAGAATTATCTTTGCAATTTAAGAGGAACCAATTTAAAGGGCACTTCTACTCTGCTTCCTGCCTGGACATTGTGAGGGCAGGGCTCTGTGCTGAAGGTGATCCCACAAAGACGCTGGGAAAAAGCAGTGGAGCTGGTGGCACCAATGGCTTAGAGGTAGCCCTGGTGTGAGAGTGCCAGAGGTAGTCCTCCCTATATCCTGCAACTTTCACGTAGCACTGGAGGAAAATGCAAAAATTCCCAAGGCTCTAAGCAATGTGAGGAAGCTGAACAGAACATGGAAGTCTTAGGGCTCGGGGGGTCTTGCAACAGAGACCAGGGGAGTCTCAAGGAGCATTAGAGATGCATGTGACTGCAGACTCAGGGGTCTGCAGCATAAAGGGCAAAGGTGCAAGGTGAACCCAAACTCCTGGACTGTTTACCTGACAACTAGACTTAGCTTGTCTGAGGCAAAATGAAAGAGAAATTTCATTACCAACAACACACTTACCTGTTTAAAATATTTTAATGAATACTGATACATAGGATCTATTTCCGAGAGGCTCGCGATGACAAAGTACATAACCGAGCCTTGAGTGGCTATTGGGCGATACTTCTCACGAGCGACGTTTATCATCATTTCAGTGGACTCCGTTTCCTTCAGCCTGGTTTTAATGGCACCAGATGTGATCTGAATAAATACACGAGGACAAGTTCTTAGGGAAGTGTTTCAAAAAATGATTGGAGTTTTGGAATATATCTAGTTAGGTCTAGGAAAGAAATAAGAATATGATGAATTAGTGATTGTAATAAGGAAATCCTTTGATAGAATGACTGAACCTCAGGACTTGCTGACCTTCTGATTGAGCTGAACCTCCTATCCTTCCAGTGTTAGGAATGAGTAAATGGAAATAAGCAACACAAGAAGTACTGGGGCAGTACGTTCATTTGTTTATTGATTTATTTATTGGCTGGGTACAGTATACTTTATTGGTGGCACATGACAAGGTAGGGGCCCCTAAGCCCCTCCCCTTCTCCAGGGGTTCTGGAACAGAACTGTGATGAGGTCAGGAGATTCTCAATGAGTTGAATCAGTAGGGGAAGGACTACCAGCAGCTGAGGGTCTCTTTCTTTCTCTTGTGCTTTTGCTGGGAGTAGTGGTTCAGGGGGCTTTTATTATTTGGAGGCCATGTGGACCACAAGGTCAGCACCCTGTTGCTGTAACCAAATTCATTGCCATACCAGGGAATGAGCTTGTCAAATTGCTTGTTGAGGGCACTACCAGCCCCAGCCTTGATGGTGGAGGAGTGGGTGTCAGTGTTAACGTTGCAGGAGATAACAGTTTCCTCAGCATAGCCCAGGCTGCTCTTGAGGGGCCTCTGTGACACCTGCTTCACCAAACTTCTTGATGTCATTGTGTTTGACGGCTTTCTCCAGGTGCTAGATGGCATGGCCAACACATTGCGAGTGGGAACTGGGAAGGTCGCACCAGTGAGCTGCCTATTCAGCTCAGGAAGACCTTGCTCACAGCCTTGGTGGTGCCAGTAGGAGCAGGGATGATGATCTGGGCAGCCCTTCAGCCATCATGCCAAAGCTTTCTAGAGAGGCCATTCATAGTCTCCTGGGTAGCAGTGATAGCAGGTACTATGGTCATTGACCTCTCCATGATGCTAAAGTTGTTCTGGATGACTGTGGCTGGGGGGGCCAAGCAGTGCAGGAGGCGATGCTGACAATCTTTTTTTTTTTTTAAGAATCCAATAAAAATTTTATTTATTTATTATTTTATAAAATTTTTTTATTGTTATTATATCTTTTACATTTTGTTTTCCCCTTGGGTAACCCACCACCAATTCACCCGTGACCCATCACCATGATCCCTTGTGCCCTTTTCTATCCCATTTTGAGCCCTTGTCCTCTCCCTCTCTCTCTGGGTGTCTCTCTCACATTTGGTTCCCCTATATCCCTGTTATAAGTGAAACCATTCGATATTTTTCTCTTTCCTTCTGGGTTACTTTGCTGAGCATGATTCCTTCTAGTTCCATCTAGTTCCATGTCACAGTGAATTGCATGTGTTTATCATTTTTGAATGCTGAATAGTATTCCATTGTGTATATGTACCACATCTTCTTGATCCAGTCATCTATTTTTGGGCATCCGGGTTGTTTCCATACCTTAGCTATTGTAAACAGTGCTGCAATGAACATACGGGTGCATCCATCCTTTTGGATTATTGTTTTTGTGTCCTTTGGGTAGATTCCCAGGAGTGGTATTGTTGGGTCATATGGGAGCTCCATTTTTGTTGCTGACAATCTTGAGGGAGTTGTCGTACTTCTCATGGTTCATGCCTATCACAAACATGGGGCTATCAGTCGAAGGGGTATAGATGATGACCCTTTGGGCCCACCCTTCAAGTGAACCCGAGCCTTCTCCAAGGTAAGTAGAGACATTAGTGGACTCCACAATATATTCAGCACCAGCATCACCTCATTTGATGTTGAGGGCATCTTGCCCCTGAAAGATGCAAATGAATTTTCCATTGATGACAAGCTACTGTTCTCAGTCTTGACTATGCCATTGACCTTGCCTTGGGTGGAATCATACTGGAACAGATAGACCATGTAGTTGAGGTCAATGAAGGGGGTTACAGTTGACAACAATATCCACTTTTCCAGAGTGACAGGCAGCCCTGGTGAACAGCCACCCAATTTGACTAAATCTTTCAACTCCTAACCTTCATCATGGTATCTCAGGGATGTGGCTGGCACTGAATGAGAAGTGGCTGTCTGCTGAACCGAAGAGGAAGAAACCCCTAGGACACTTTTAAAATTATCATTGTAATCTGAGAAATAATTCATTTTACTAACAGCATATTTTTTTTAAAAAAAGATTTATTTCTTTATGCATGTAAGAACTGGGGTATGGGCCAGAGGTGTGGGGAGTGAGAGGATTCACCAGAGACAGTGGGGAGCAGAACAGGATCTACTGAAATACACTGCGGAGGGGAGCAGTGGGCCCGACAGGAGAGGTCTGCATGCCATGTGGGTCAGCTCCCTAGCCAGGGATTGAACTCATGCTGTAGTGGCTGGCAATAGCTTGATAGCGCTGAGACTTTAACCCCTGCGCCACCAGGGAGGCCCTTAACAGCAAATTCTTACTGTGCACTTGTTACATACAAGGCACATCCTTAACTCTTGGAGAAGGAATTTTGAGTTGAATTATTCATAGATCTATGCTGCACAGAAAGTAACAACCTAGCAGAAGAACCAGACATGCACTTGGATAACTATGACATAGGCAACAGTGGCAGGTGTTGTAATAGAGGTGGAAATAAAGTGCTACAAGTGTTCCAGGGAAGGAGAGATTAATGCCAGATGGGAATATTAGGGAGGGTTCTTGGAGGGGGTAACATTAATATGAATATATAATTGTGTTGTTCCCTTCAATTTACATTTTGTGTCAGTTCTTTACATGCTTTATTTTAGAAACTCGGGCTAGAGCAGCAGTTGTCTATAGCTTTTCTATTCTTCCTTTGGTTGGTGAGGGCCCTGCCAGCAGGCACACTCTTGGGTGGCCACCATTCTTGCTTTAAAACACTTCACAGGGCTCCCAAAACTGTAGTTTTAACTTTAGAAGCAACACATTTTTTATGAATATTAAAAATATTTTACTTGCCTTTGATTCTTGCAGTGTGTCAATAAGTTCTTCATTGTCCAGAATATTTCCTTCAGATGTAAAGAGCATTTTCAGGATTTTGTCTTCAATAGCTTTCAGCTGGTTTTTATCAGCATTGATTTTCACAATGAGCTGGATTCTTTGTTTTTCCAACTCGGGTTTTTCAAGTCGTACCACATCACTGGAACCAAGGTTTGAATAAATAAATAATGTCTCTTAGTGCCCTAAAATTGCTTTGATTTTTCTTTCCTTGTTTCTAATTCTTAATCTGCATACTAAGTATCGGGGCACTAATGCTATTAGTCAAATGCTAATGCATAAAGTCCCTCTTTTTCTGGGTTTACACAGTGGAGCCATTCACTGAACATATTAGTTATGATCTTAATCTTGTATTTCAAAGATACATTCCAAATTACAGTTCCCATAACTTCTGCTCATCTGCTCTTGGGCAAACCTGCTTAATGCTTGATCTCTCTAACATTCAATTTTTGTCTCTAATGGCTGCTTGGGCCGAGCAGAAATTGTTGCCTGCAGCATTCTTAATATAATAAAGTGGGGGATTTCTGTATCTAGAAAAGGAGCATTACCTCCAGTCCCACCTCTGCCTAAACATGTGAACTCATCTCCCATCACCTGTCTTTTCATAATTTGCTACCAACCCTTTGGCAGCTGCTGATCTGCCCACAGTCTTAAAGGAGCTAATCTTTATTAAGCATCACTCTGAGCCAGGTACTCTGCTACGAGTTTCATATGGATTCTCTCTTTTAATCCTTTGATTGTTCCTGTGAGGTGGGTACTGGAACAGAGGAACAGACAGGGCCTAGTGGGTCACTTGACGAGGTTGCCTGGCTGTGAGATGCAGAACTGGGCTTTCACGTGGGTTGGCACATACTCTGTGTATGCTGTGATGAAGCGCCTCAGAAGAATCCATGGTTTATTTGTTATACATACCTTGAATCTAGATTATTAACACTAAGGCTATAAGAAATCACCTAAATTCATTTGTTTAAAGTGGTTTTTCAAAAGAGAAGAGTATAAGAGAAGATTCAGTCCGGCATGACTGAGGCTCAGCATTTCCCTTGTTCTCTACAGACTCTTTCTCCTTTCTGTCCTGGCAACCTAACATCCCCACAGCTAAGTACTAAGCTTAGTGTACAGCTAAGCTTAACTCTTCGTGGGAATAAGCTGGTATGCAAAACTTCAGTCACGTTCTTAGGACATATCCAAAAAATGTGCTGAAATACCCTTTGCTTGGAAAGAAGTTAACCTAGCAAAAGTTAGGCAAATTATCAGTTGGCAGAATAGAGTCTTAAAATAAACAAGGGAAATGAGACAAGCTGATTTGTGATAATAGGGGTAAAGTCAGGATGATCTTGACTTGAACATAAGAGATTGGATTTATTCTGAACATGAGTCTAAATTATATTTTCTTTTAGTTAATGAATATACACACATATGTGTATATATATATATACACACACACACACATTATATATACATACACACACAAATAACTTTTAACCAACACCAATGATATTATTTTAATAAATGTTTAAAAACTATTGCTTCCTAAGTTGCTTTAGTAATTTCAATAATTAATACCAACAATTTATAATGCCTCTTTCGGGACATGGGGATAAAATCACATCCATAGTATAAAGAGGGAGTGTATTATTTTTTTTGTTTAAGTAGACAAATGTAGATAAAATTAACTACACTAATAAATCATGTAGAGACAAGTGAAACAGGGAAAAAATATATTTGGGAGTAGCAATCTTTTTCATAGGTATGGAGCAGAGTGTCTTTAGGAAACACAGAACTGGCTTCACTCACTTGCCCCCATATTTGGGAATCCTAGAGAAGGGGAGGACTGGGATGGTGGTAGGACTGGCCCAAATCATGACTGAGAATTAAAGGTACATGCCTCATCCTTGGCGAATACTGTGGGCAGATCAGCAGCTGCCAAAGTGACAAAAGAGGTAAAGAACCTACCCATTTACTAT